>JAZHYW010044311.1:0-52954 GCA_037355805.1 Ixodes ricinus | reverse complement strand
CCAATTCATGCGACGGCTCATTGACGCGTTGCGTCTCAGTTTCACGGGATGGGACGTCACGGTTTGCGTCGCTTAAATTAGCGGGAAAATTGATGTTACCTGACGTACTAAGATGTCAGGTTATGTGACCACTTCATGTGGCTAACCTTGGTGGGGAAATCGAAGTTACCTAACAGCATGTCGTTACATGGCATTATGACGTAATGCGGCCAGGTCAACACGAGCAAGATAGACCTGTAAACGATTTCTCCTATAAATCTATGGCGATATGATATAAGTCGTGCCGTGCCATGTGCCAGCTCAAGGCACAATACCGGGGCCTCAGAAAGAAAGCAACGGACGTAAAATGGTTCGCTCCACTTTTTATCCAACTTTAAAACCTGCGGCGATGTGTTGGCGTAAGTAAGCTTCCACTGTTTTGTCGTATTTTTAGAAAGCGATGAAATCACTGCCTGCTGTCCTTCCACAGTGCTCAAGAAAGTTGATAAACGGAGAATGTCTGGTTCACGCGGTTGCGTAGGTAGCATGCAGAGTTACCTGGGAACATGCTGAGACTGCAATTACGACAAAGTCACCGGGACAACTGCTTTATCACGCAAATCACCAACAACAATAAATCACGAAACCCACAAGAGACGAGCAGAAATCGTGGAAGGACCTGTTCCGGCTAGTTCAGTGTGTTTCCGCTATGGACCGTCCGCTTTGCTGGAGTCGCGAATAGATTTCAAACCCGTGTGGGCCGGGCAACGTGCACACCAAACTTATGCCGGATACGTGTGCTGTGTCTTATCTCGAGGAAGAACTATGATGAAGGCAGCCGACAATACGCGGTTCCGCAAGGTAGGAATTTATGGAACAGCTCAAGATGTCGAGGCCGCTTGCTCAACATGGTCGAAATCGTTGCAGGTCAAATATGGAGCACTTAGTAACTAGGCAAAAAATGCTCAGTCACTGGCACAGTGGAAGAAACACATTTAGGTGATGACCATGGCCATTCTTCCCGCGGGGAGCGAGCGACCAGATCGCGTTCGAAACTAGCCTCGAACCAGGAGTAGGTTCGAGGCTAGTTTCGAACACGATCTGGTCGCTCGCTCCCACGGAAGAGCGGCCATGGTCATCACTGTGCCGCCGAGCTCCTTCCTCGGCGGCCACGGTGTCGGCGGCGTAGCGTGCTCGCCTTTTTGGCGGTGTGGTGGTGTGGCGGTGGCGTGCGGCAAGTGGCTGGCTGCGTGTGTTGCTTTGTTGCTGTGTCGATCACAGGTGCCACCATCGTGCACGAAGGTAAGCCTGAACCCGAGGAAGAAGAGGAGGAAGAAAGATAACACAGATTTACGGACTCTGTCGACTTAGTGGCGGCGTGGCGGCGCTGAGGTACACAAAGATGCGGTGAGCGAGATAATGCGGGACCACCGGTGGGAGAAACAACCGGAGCGGTCGGTCTGGGAGGGATCCCATACTTGGGCGCACCATATCCACGTGCGAGTGAAGCGCGCTCGATGCGCCGAACATAATGTGGCCACCGCGTCGATCAGCGAGTCATCACCTAAATGTGTTTCTTCCACCCTGTGTAGAACAACAAGAGGTGAGCTAGTGCATGCGGGACCACCGCTGAGAGAAAAACCGGAGCAGCCTCTTTGGGAGGGACCTGATACTTGGGTGCGATCTATACCCGTGAGAGTGAACCGCTCGCAGCGCCAAACATAATATTGTCGCCGCGTCGGACAAAGAGTCATCACCTCAATGTTTCTTCCACCGTGGTCACTGTGTCATACACGCATGCGTGGCGTCCGATTTTCGATAGAAGAAAGCAACAGACATGCTCAAAATGCGCGTGCCTCAACTCAGTACACAAAGATGGCAGCGTGCAGAAGGCAAATGTTGGAATGGTCTGTATAATCGGTTTCACAGGAGAGCATGCTCTGCCTCGAGTGCGACATTTCTGAATTTGAAAACAGTTCGTCGCTCTCGCAGTCAAATTGGGTGGGAGACAACGATCGCATTTGTGAGGAAAGGCTCGCATGTATTGGGGTCTTAACCTGGGGTGTACTATGGAATATTCGAAGCCTTTAAAAACACCTCCTCTTCATCCATACACCTGCAAACGTCATCACGCTTGCAGGGCACCAACGCAGCGACAAACCTTTTGCAAAAGAAATTCCAAAACGCCGGCGCGCGAACTCCTCTACTCTCTTCCTTACCACCAATGTACAGTCGGGGACAAAAGTCCCCAGGACGCGCGAGCTGCGGCTGAAACGCAATGCTCTGCCATCTGCCGGCGGGTCGCCTGGTTTCGAGATCACACAAAAGCGCATGCGCGTCCTACTCTGCCTGCAAACATGTGTTTTTTCCCGCTCTTCTGCGGCCCACCACATAACTCGGAATCGGGCGCGTGGTACCGCCTCGGAGATAGCGCTGGCGGCTGACGAGCGTCTGCTACACATTCTGAAACTCGAGATACCGCCTGGGGCATTGCGCTGCATTTCGCCGTGTCAGCGCACCTTGCTTTATAACCAGTTCAGCTTATCGCTTAGTTCAGCTGCCATGACTTCTTGCTTTATAGGTGCATGTCAGTAAGCGCTATCTCTGAGGCGGTACCACGCGCCCGATTCCGAGATTAGACGCCGCGCCGTAGAAGAGCGGGAAAGCGCACATGTTGGCAGGCACAGTAGGACGCGCATGCGCTTTTCTGTGATCTCGATACCAGGCGACCCGCCGGCAGATGGCAGAGCACTGCGTATCAGTCGCATCTCGCGTGTCCTGGAGACTTTCGTCCCCGACTGTACCTCCACTTTTAGGGCCCCTTCAGAGGTAGCGATTTCTCCAGCTACTGGTGGTTGCAACATCATTAACACGGGCCACCCGCGTTCACAAGTAGCCACCAAATTGCTACGATCTACCAAGTTCATCGTATTATTATGATTTTCTTGCAGTATTTAGACACAGTTAAACTACATGCACGTATTTTTATACCTTTAAACTGCGTTCAGAACACAAACCCATCTTTTCGAAGCGTTTTTTTCCCCAAAAATCATCAATTTGAAACGAAAACGAATTCTTTCGCTGTCATCATTAGCGACACGGCTGTATCACGTTAAAATATTGTGTTGCTGACTGGCTGGTTTCTCTTCAAACGTCTCTAGTTGTCCGAGCTGCTCGTCCGTTTCGAACCGGACGCGATCCGAGAAATTTGTGTGGCAGCGCAAGGATCTAGGGAAATCTTGGGAACAACCAGCACCACCTAAAAGACTAGGCCGCAAGCTAACATTTCTGCGTCAGCAGCAAAGGCCAACGGTGAACACAGATTGGAAACGAAGGCTCCGTCAACGCTCGGCTTCGACTCAAGTTTGAGCCGAACGTTTACGCAATCGTCGTGTCCAATCTGTACCTAGCAGCGGCATTCGCTTATGACAACATCTCTATCACCACTATATCTTTGTTATCTAAAAGGTGTTGGAAAATATCTCCATCAACACTGACATTTCTATGAAAGTTGCCCCGCTTTAGAAAAGATGGTCTATAAAGTCCACCTCTAATGGAGGAACGCCGTTGAACCCTATGTTCCTACAGATGTGTGGAAACTTTTGTCCCTGAAAGTGGAGAGCAAACTTCCTCCTTCTTCTGCATATCGTTATGACTGCCCACAATCGAGCAAATCGTGCTCAATAAGGCTAAACGAAGACGCCACGTGTATTGTCCGAAATCAGAGGAGCAGCAATAATTAAAAGTTAACACGAGCTTTCCACGAACTGTGTTTAGTTCCGAAGCCTGGTTACTCCGGAGGTAAAGAACCCCGCGTTTCAAAAGCATCCACCATGCTTTTTACGAACATCATTAAACTAATTAAACTCATCGTTCGACGCCACCTTCCTTTCTCGCCGAAGCGATGAGACAATCTGTATGAAGGATACAATTTGTCCGCGGCTACATTCAGAGTACTAGATTAATAAGTATCCGTGACGTGATTCACATAACTTCAAAACACAATTATGCATATTCCCCCATCTAGAGAAAATCTCCGTCGTATGAGTATGACACAAGAGCAATGTCACATTCTAAAAATTAATGCTGTTGGTGAAAGAATGCGATGACTTTAAACTTTCCTTATGCTTTTTGCACGCGCCATCAAACTTGTCATTTGACGTCATGTTCTTTTCTCGTGGGAACGCTGAGACAATCCTCGGCTCTCGGTTGAGTACGGGGAGTAGCAAGCATCGGTGATGTGGCGCACGTGACCTCAAAGCGCGAGGACGTTTGATTCTCTCGATGGAAAGAAATCTCCGACGTGTGAATGTACGGTTTGGAGCTTCACCATGAGAGACACATGGCGATGTGGGGAAGCCGGTTCTTGCAGGAAATGCTTCGCAAAACTGTCTTCGACCTTCCGAATATTTAACGTGACATTTCCCCAAACCTAACGTATTTACACGCCGACATTGTCTGTAAAAAAAGTCAGCCTTCATTGGGGCGAAGAGTCGACAACGTTTGGAGAGTTAATTGCTGTCACACGCCATTCAACAAGTAGGCCCACGAATGGCACGAAAAGTGCAAAAAACGAACCTTCTTGTGGCGGCGTTAAATTAAAGGAGCACTGAACTTTCCCAGCGTATGTGCAAGTTGATACTTTTAAAAGAATGAAACAAAAATAAGAAGTTAAACGAGCCATAGGCTTAGCGTGTGGGGAAAAGGTGCATTTGCAAAAGTGTGAAATTCGTGGGCTTCTCGTAGCTTCGATAATATACTGTTAGTCCCAACTGCATTGGTATAACGCATAAGACTTTCGGAGGTTAATATTTGTAAGTTTTTTATTGTCATCAGACAATTTAGAAGATATAACTTTTATCTCAATTCAGGCACGGGTTTATGGTCGAATTTTTAATTAAACAATACCATGCTCTATGGGAATTTCTGAAATGTACGAGCGCGCAAATGACAAGACTGGGAAATTTTTTGTTTTGAATTTAGCCATCATTGAAGCGGTAAAGTCGAAAACTGATGCTTCTTCCACCTGTCAGAGGTCTCAAGTTTGACCGTTCCCTATTCTTTCACTTTTCACACTATGCACTAGAACTCTTTTGTAACAATCTCAGAATAAATATTATGGCGCTTAATAAATATTTGAATGTAAACATGTTCGACAGAGATCTGTCTGGCTAGGAAATACATATACTGACTGAAAAAATTAAAACTCTAACCAAGTTTGAATAAAAACAAATACCTTACGTTTCGGGACCAGCTCGGTCCCTTGGTCACGGGTGACTATGGGTTGGGCGAATTTTCTTCGTCGTCTTCATACATATAATCTTAATGATCTTCATCTTCATCTCCATCAAGAACGCATCCGCCGCCACAAATACGACTTAAAGAAGAACGACGTCCAAGCCAGTGCCCTCGCTGAACACGGCGAAAAACTGGGTCACAGCGTGTCCTTCGACAAGAGCGAGATTCTGGCCACGAAAAAACACTGGCGTAGACGTCTGCACCTGGAATCTTGGTATATTCAAACAAAGGAAATGTCAACAGATCATCGGGCACTCTGCCAAGCGTATATGTCTCAGGGATTCTTCACTTCAAGGAAAAACACGGGCGCAATTTTCCGAACCGGGTTCCAGCGCAACATATTCTTGATGAAGATGAAGATAATTAAGATTACTTATATAGATGAAGACGACGAAGAAGATTCGCCCAACCCATATTCCTTTATATCATTTTTAGACAACAAACCTTGCCCTTTTAGTGCATATAACTGCAATTATATATGTACAAAATCAAATTAGTTATTTACATGGGTATCGCCGCAAAACCTTCACAGGGTATCTTTCACCCTAAAAATAAGCTACGCAAATTTGAACCCTGCTTTTCCGCCCACATGTAGCGCTAGTTATACAAATCAGATGCCAAAGTTTCAGCAATAACCGTTAGTTTATCCAATCGTCATCCGCTATTTTCTCAAACATATTAATGAGAAAATGGCGGCCTACAGAGTTCTCGATATATGGAGCTCGATGGCACCAGTTGCCACAAACCGGCCAAAATTAACACAATTACGTCGGTGAAATTAAAAAACAAACAAAAAAACTTAACTTTTGAACAAGAAAACGGTTTCTGCTGAAATTTTGGCAGATGGTTCTCACCGCTAGATCTACATTTGGAAGGAAAATCAACGTTCGACGACGCAGAGTTTAATTTCGCTGTGAAAATAACTAAATAGTTTTGGGGGACAAGCTGCATATTTAGATGAACAAATATTTTGAAAACCAAACTTTAAACCGATTTAAAAAACAAAAACAGTTTTGTTTATTTGCTTTGTCTTTTTGTATAACTGTGTTCTCTCAAAAATATAAATAGGAAATAGAGTATTTTCTTTTATGACTACAAGTGAAACTTGAAAGTTGCCCGCAGTGCGTTGTGACAGCGTCCTCGAATAGGTGAAAATCTGGACAATATTGTGGCGTTAACATGGATAATTACCCCAAAATAATATTTCACACGTAAGCTTAAAAGTGTTTGAAACGGTGCTCAATGCGAAGTGAAATATATTTTACTCCCCAACAAAGGTTGCCGTTTTCCAACGCACATTTAACAAGATTTAAGCTTGATTTCTGGTTCTATACACAAAATACCTAATATCTTGTATTATTTTCATGAAAGATCACAACCATGACTTAGTATTGATAAAAAATAAAGCAGATGTACTTAACTCACTTTAAATTGTACATACATATCAACAATATATTATATAAATATGGTTATATTTAAGATTTCTGATGATATTGGCGCGCGCCAACGTTATTAGATTACCTCATTTGTGGAACTCCCGCGGAAGGGGTTACCCCCCTCACTCACTTCAATCCGCCTGGCGTCGTTCAAAGCGCCACCTACATTTTCGTTCCACAACTGTGCGTTTCAAAGAGCACAGCTGAAGCGCCAAAAGGCGATCACAACGCCACCATTTCCCCCGCAGCGGTCGCTCGAGGAACTGCACGTTACACCCATTGTGGCTTCGATCGGCAACTTCGGAGCCGAAACAGATACGGTGGAAGCGGGGTGCCACCCTCGTCTCCGAGGTGGACGCGTCGCGAAATACCACCAAAGTCGGGACGCGCTACCTGAAATCACCGCTGAGGCATGGTTGTATAAAAACAATATTAATTGTACTGCAAAACCTTGCAAACTCAAGATTTTAGAAAACATCACGCGCCCCTCATTTTGTTCTAATCTCCAATAAAAGTTACTATAAAAAGAGTTTTTTTTTCTGTTGGTTTTTACGTTTCTAGTAACGTTGAAACGAACGTATCCCGATTCAGTTACCAAAGCAGCCGTCCGGCGGCGCGTCGAGCTACTCCGGGCGAGTCGTGGTGAGTGAGGGGGGTACTGTTCGTGCATGTAGCGTCTATGAGCAGTTCCGTAACTGAGCTAATCTAATAACGTTGGCGCGCGCTCATCTGGCCATGTGGGCAACGCGCCCGAGGCCTAACGGCATTGTCGTGCTTGGCTCCCACGCAAAGTTCCGAGGTTGGATGCCTAGCCGGGGATACAACTTTTTCTTGTTTCTTGAATTTGTAGTGTTCTGGTAAATTCGAGGTTAAAATGTTCTACAAGCCGAACCTTCTGTGCCGATTGTTCCAGAAGCCCACACGTGTACATAAGGGGCTCCGCGTGGCGAGCCGGAGTCAGCCTCACAATAGCGCTCGATCCTGCTGTTCCGCCAACATTGACGCCTACGCTGTAACCTTCTTCGATTTCGTTTGGGGCACAAGTTCCTCCCATTAAACGTTTCCTTTCTCTAGTTAATTCGCCACCTCATCATTTGTCGTTTGTGGCATTTTGGTGGAGGTGCGAGGTAGCACCCTATGCCCAAGGTTGCGCATTCGCCCCGCGGACCCGTCAACCAAGTTCGATTCGAAGCTCGACGAGAAGACCGCTTCTTGAAGAAACTGAAACTCGGACCAGCCGCCGCACCCAGATGCCGCTTCCTGAATCCGGTTTGCTGCAGGACACGCCCAAGCCGAACAAGACGACGATGGCTGGCCCGTCGCAGACCGTGGCCGCTTCTACCATCGTTTACCTGCCCGTAGATACACATTTTTGTTGTTTCTGGAAATGTGTTCTGGTAAAATCGAGAGCACTGTTGCTTATTCGAGGTTAGAATATTCTACAGGCTGGACCTTCTACGCCGATTGTTCCAGAAGCCGACGCGTGTAGATAAGGGGCTCCGCGTGGCGAGCCGGAGTCAGTGTTGCCCCAGCCCCCGCTCGATCCACCTCTTTTCCTCCAACATCTCACGCCGGCAACGCTAATCTCCTCCTACTTTGTTTTGGGTATAAGTTCGCCCCATCAAAGTTTAGTTTCACCAGTTAATTCGCTGCGTCATCATTTGTCATTCGTGACAATATCAAGGTCATTCAACTATCTTAAATAGCCTAACGTAAGAATTTGCAAAATTTTGGTGAGATCATCAACTGGATATTGTCATATATTTTGTTTTATTATTTTTAATTACAAATTTTTTTTCGCTTTAATGAAATGTATTTTGATAGTGTCAAAGAGCAGTCTTAGTGAAATAGCTTGAGATATAACGAAACAACGAGCGGTCAAACTTGCTATTCCCGACATGTAAGAGAAACGGTGCGATGTGGCTTCTGCCGCTTCAATAATACATACCTTGAAAAGAAAATCAGCCAAGCTTGCCGTTTGTGTTTTCTTTCATTTTCAAAATGGACCCAAATTTTTATGTTTTTGTAAAAATCAAAATATTGACCACGAAACCATGTCTGAATGAGACTAAAACACCCATACATTTTCACACTTTATGGCGATATGTTTTGCATGCGCAAATGCCCAGCGAAATATCAAGTATCGCTATCAGAAAAATATACTTAAGCTAACTTGGTTGGCACGTCAAGAAATACCGTTTTCTGTCGGCACAAATTTTTCTAGGTGCTTCAAATTAATAAATACCCAGCGCCTTACTGCGAAACAGGTTTTTAACGGAAAATTCAGAAGAAAAAATCGAAGGACATCAAAACAATGTTGTTTTTTTCTAGTGTCTTCGGGTTTTGTCTTAAAGCATCTTAAATCACCTCCAGCTAAGTTGAGTCCTAACGTTTCGATCATTGAAACATTTATCTATAACACCGAATCGCTTTAAAAAAAATATATCGCTTTAAAAAAATATTTTGCCTTGTTCAGAAAAATCAATCACTACGCCGCGCTATCTTTCAGGGAGACGTCCGCGTCCTCCTGTGTATTGAAATATAGGACCCGCTGAACGTTTATGCCGAAAATTAACATGAAAATAAAAATTACCATGTCAAGCATCAAAATGTTTTTCTCACTTCATGAGGTCGTGTACAAAAGTATGTAGAAAGTACTGCACCACAGATCAGAAGCCCATATCAGAGACGAGCCAGTGTGTCATTCTCTGACAGATGAGGTGGATGGGCTTGTTTGTTTTGCTTAGCAGACGAGCAGACTGGGCAACGCTGGTACCACGTGACGCGGGAGGGCGCACGCTGTGAGCGTACAACGTGCGCAGGGAACTAGGCGTAACATCTGTGCCAGGAGCCATATTACAGTTTCTCAGCCACACATTTCGGTGTCGCCATCTAGGGTTCAAATTTTAAGCTTCTTCAAGATTATTACAAAGGTTTACTCCGACTTAACATAACAAATTATTAACAAAAAGGTACAGACGTTTCGCCACCTATGCAGGTGGCATCTTCAGTATACGTCGAGTCCTGGTTCATTCGTCGTGACACATCGTTGTGCAAGACCAACCGTGCCCCCTTGCCGGACGTTTACGGGGACGTGTGTGATAAGTAGAATGATCGACCTCGCTTCATTTTTTCAGTGTATACTGAAGATGCCTCCTGCATAGGTGGCGAAACGTCTGTACCGTTTTGTTATTAATTTGTTATGTTAAGTTGGAGTAAACCTTTTCAATTATGAATTCACCCGAATTTAGAGAACATGTTTTCATCTTCAAGATGGCCACCGTGGTGCCTCAGCCTTAAATTATTACTCGCTAAAAGAAGTTTCTCTGTTGATGCACTTCATGCTGGGATAACATGCACGAACTGAGCTACAAGAATGAGGTGCGGAAACTCGTACTGACGCAAGTGCAACCACTCCAGAGGATCGAATTCACTCTCCTCGATCTACTTGTAGGCGAAGAAGCAACTTGCAGGCTTGTTCTACTTTCTTGTGGCTTGTACGTCTTGTGTTTGTTTTGCTCAATGAACGTTTTCCGCTCTTTCCTTGCAAAAAAGAAAATAATAATAATAAACACGCTTTCCAGGGAGGACAGATGCTGCTGCTTTTTATTTTATTTTTCTCGAAAAAGCATTTTCGGCGAGATAGAACGTTCAAAAGCGATCGTTGGTCAGAATCAAATATGTCGTAGCGTAATAAACACTTCTCTACACCGATGGGCAGCTTTTATCTAAGGAAGTAGTTTGCTTCCGCCATATGTTCGATGATGCACTTCATAGTATCACTCACTTACTTACTGTACACTGTGCGGTCGCTTACGTTTATGGGCCACCTCAGCAAAAATGTCGATTTGCGCCCGCGGATATCTGAATATGATCTGCATCCGCAACTTCTGGCATCCGGATTTCATCCGCAATCATCCAAATATTATTCAGTCTAACCACTTCCGCCAGTTTAGTGCCTTAGTTCGCGGATATGCAGGGCCCTAGTGATTGGTTATGGTTTACGCGAGACAGCGCACTTCGCAACATTACCGGACTTTCAACACAATCACGGCGCAATATCATCGAAACGTCGAATCAGCTGACGCTGTCCATTCGAATCACTTCGCGTTATCCTCTGCGGAATGTTTTATTTCGTGGCTCTTTTTCACATAATCGCGGCTTTGTGGAATTCCCAGAAAGCGTCGAGTTCATTAATTGTTAAAATATTTTGCTAAGTTCTTTTAATAGCCCCCTTTTTGTCACATGTTATAAATCTACTGAATATTAAATGGGGGAAGCTTTATTTTTAATCAGAGCCAAACCACAACTAATGGCAGTGTGCTTAGTGGATGTTCGTTCAATATACTTATTATATGGCTACTACACTTTCGGACTGATTTGAGTCACCCGAAGTTGACTGTGGATTCGTAAATTGTTCCGAACAAGTTTGTTCTGGCCGTTGCATGACAGGTACACAGGGAGTGGACGACGACGACGGCGACACAACTGCGGATGGGGCCGTGTCCAAGCCTTCATACGGTGATGGCCATGTAAATTTTCCCGCAGCTGTGGCAACGGTGATAACATCAACCACAGCAGCAACAACAACGACCACCAAGGCGACAACATCATCCACAACAAGAACAAAAACAAAACCGACAACAAAGGCGACAACCAGAAGCACCACCAGAGCAACCACATCTGTGACAACAAAAACCTCGACGGCAAGAACGGCGAGAAGTACAACAAGATTGACAACGAGAAGAACAAGAGACACAACCAAAACCACAGGTACACCAACAAAAAGGACAACAACAGCGACAACGAGAACAAAACCGACAACAAAGGCGACAACCAGAAGCACCACCAGAGCGACCATATACACGACAACAAAAACCACGACGGCAAGAACAACGAGAAGTACAACAAGAGTGACTACGGGAAGAACAAGAGCGACAACGAAAACAACACGTGCGACAACAAAAAGGACGACAACAGCGACAGCAAGAACAACAAGAGCGACAACAAAGGTGACAACAACGGCAACAACCAAGGCGTCTACTACAACACATCGTAAGTGCCAGAGAATTATGCCCCCCCCCCCCCAAGCGGAGGCTTCTCCCAGCTCAGAACTCCGTGGGGGCGTAAAGCTCGAGAGTAGTAGCGTTAGCACATTCGCCAACAACCGAACGAAAAACAGTGCAACTTCCGGAACGCGCGAAAGTCATAGCAGTTTATTTTGCAGGGACGAGGGTATTTGAAACACATAAATCAAAAATATGATTTCGTTAAATGTCTATTTACAGGTTCGTGCGACGAATGCCCGCCAGCAGTATTCTCTCAAAAATATATAGCATGCCATTATTTTTATATGCATTGCTTTGACCTGCTTAATTAGAAAAATTAAAAAAGGAATTGATGGGGGCGGATGCAGAAGAAAAAAAGATTAGTTATATTTAAAAAAAGAAATCCTTCAGTAATAAACTGATTCCCAAAAAAGAAACACCTCATAAATAAAAGGCTTGATTGTTAAAGATCTAATTGAAGTCAGGAAAATAGATACAGAATTACGTTTCTTTAAATAAAACATTCGAAGGAGAAGCTGTTGAGGAAGTGGAAAAAGAAACTACTCATCCAAGTCTTTCAAGCAACGTGCATGCAACGCGTTCCATCAGCGGCCTCAATCTCATTTGAGTGAGAGTGCCAGATTGCCCCCTCCCGAAAGGCTGAGAGCCAACGCCGGGGGGGGGGGGGTATGCAGCGGTGTTGCTCAGCGTTGTAAAGCAGACGACTGTCCCAGCGACACCCTAGTGGTTTTTTAAGCCCGCTGCTTTCTGCTTTATCTAAGCTAAACGTTTTGCCATCTTTAGCGTTCAATATCATATACTTTGGGCCAACCCTGATGCTTTGAGATTTAAAACACTAACTCGCTGACAGTTTTCAATAGAACGAGAGCAGGCAGACTGTTCTGTCCCTGTCGCACAGCGGCTCAAAAGGCACAAACGATATCTCTTCATACGGCAGTTTTTGCTTTCCTGCCGGTTTTTTAAAATAGCATTATAACAAAATACTTCTATTTTAAAAGTACTTTTCGACGGACGGAAGCACAAGCACGAAGCCTTATTTTTGGGATTTGCTTAGCTCCTGCTGAGGGAAACTTTGTGTAGCCGAGGTGCCTTTTTCAGAAATGAGCTCGCACTTGCAGAACAGCAGTGGTAATGCCGTTTCGCTTGATTTGAATAAGAAAGGGATAATAAGGAAATATATGGACGAAGCAATACTCAGCACTAAAGTAAACAAAATAATGCAAAATGCATGAGCAACTTAGATAAGCAGAGTTCCTTTTTAAGCTAAAATATATTGACGACAAAAAAAAAAACTATTATTAAAGGCGCATGTGGCGCTCGAGGCGTGGGAACGAGGGGATCACAGCCGTGGGATGATTGCGGGCAGCGTCCCAGAATGTGGCGGGCCGCACGCAGCCCGTGGACTACGTGTTTGAGACCCCTGCGTTGATCCATGGGCCATGGGATAGTTTTAGAACTTCCAATGTTTGTCATGAAATGGGGTATTCATATATAAGGTATGTCGGAGTCCGGTAAGCGTTGGCATACCAAAGTTAAAAATCAAAAATAACTTTTTGTCATCTAATTAGGCGATTATCTGTAGATATAAGGGACCTTTTTGGAAAGTAGCGCGCACCATCTAGCGGCGCGCGTGAGGCATTATGGGAAAATTGAGGGTCGCTTCTTTGTCGTCTGCTGCTACTGCACTACTGCCTTCGAAAACCAGGCTGCCTACATTCGTGTTGGGTTTCTGTGCACGGCAGATGACAAACCTTGCAGCGCCCTGTTCCGCGCTGCGCTGCTCACATTAGGTGAGAAACACTTCATCGCAGCGTGTGTTTCCCCTGTTCTTTTTTGGTATTGGCCATCATTTTGAATGAGCCACCGTTATTTGTTTAATGTTCCTTCGCGCCTGGGAAACGCGCAAAAAGAGCAAGGTACACTCTCGCATCCAACGTGTTCTTTCTTTTTTCTTTTGATTGTGCTACACGAATCAGTCGAGCTGTACTCTGTTTCATGCTTTGTGTATAACGCTGTCAAAGCTGCTGGCGTCTGAATGGGGTGTGATCTCTCAGATCATTTGCAAGCGTTCTCGCGCAAACCAAACCATAGGTGAAGCCCTATTCTCGCGCTAGTAGCTTCGACAACTTTGTATCCTAAGTATGAAACGGAGTATCAACATCAAGTACTAAAGTTTTGTGAGACGGGTGGCACCACGCAAGGGCGACTTTTGGAACCATTGGGGCGGTAGGGATCCATACAGGCGGTACTGCAATCATAGTTTCAGTAGGGCGTGGGTATTTCCGGGTGAGCGGGAAGACGACGGTACATGAGCCTTGCAGTCAAGTTTGCTATGTCGTCCGATGCTACAACAGCCCGTTGAACACAAGAGGAAGGAGGACACCTGTCCACTTTTCTCGGTTCTCGTGCGAGAAGGGAGGATAGCAGCGTGAGTCCCCGCGGTTCGGCGAGTCAAGCGAGATTCCTTCAATGGAATTTGTGTTCATAATAATATCTTTCACTTAACGCCGAACTGTTTTCTTATTATTCAATATTAATACTCGTTCGATTCAAGATCTCGCAAAAAGTGGGAAGTACACTACCCACGGTGGAAGAGGAGAGCAGCGTGCTTCGCGAACCCTCCTCATCGAAACCTTTTTTTTTTTTTAGACCGCAGTTTTTAGGCGTTTCGTTTCAGTCTTGAGCGGCGCCGGCGTTGGCGTAGCCGTGCGGTCACGTCACCCTCGTGACGTCACGTGGTCCTCGTGACGTCACGGGGGTCACTTGACCTCATGGGGGTCACGTCTTGTCCCTCGGCCGGTTTCGAACCAGCGACCTTTCGTTCAGTAGCCCGACGTGATACCTCTCCGCCAAAATTAAATATTTAAAAAGCCTGGAGCAGGAAAGGGAAAGAAAAAAAAACTAAAAGCCGATAAAGCCCCTTCATGTCTTAAAAGTAGCGAATGGTGCGTCGATGCAAGAGTTAAATTAATTATAATCGGGTTTTCATCCAGGACGTAAATTGGAATCTCGCGGAGCAAACTTTAAGGTACATACATTGGTAGAACAAATACGTACGTTGGTTTTGTACGTTATGGGCGTAAAGCTTGGCTGGATATGCAACGCAGTTTCCAAAAAACACCACAGTTTTTCCTTAATCAATAAAATGTCAACCTGCCAAAATATTTCCTCTGATTCTACATTTTAGAGCAAAGCTCTTGGGCGGCCGTTTCCGGCTTGAGCGGCGAGGAGGAGGGGTAGGAGGGAGGTGGAGGAGACAAGAAGAGGTTGAAGAATGACGAAAGGAGGATGAGGTGAAGAAGGAGGAGAGAAGGAGGAGGAAGGGAGGCGGACGAGGGAGGAGGGGAGGAGGAGTACCAGGCAGGAAAAGGAGGGGACGAGGAGGGAGGAAGGGTATATCCTCCTTTCAGTACCCTTCCCTCCTCCTTCGCAAAAGCTGCGCTCTATTTCGGCGTTACAGCGTCTTGTTAAACATCTTGCATTTTTTTTAGCTCTGAAAGACGATTTCTTCTGCTTTGTGCGCTTCTAGGGAGAGGCCATAATCTATGAAATGATTGAAGATCTTCCGATTCAGATCATGTTATATGTACTCTTTTTAATTTTTGTTTTTCTCTCAATGGCGGTGGCATTTCAGCTACAGAGCATGAGCGTGCATACAAGATTTAGAAAGCGAGCCTGCAGGCTCGATCGCGTTGAAAGAACGCCCATTAACAAAAGGGTCCCTTGTTTTTCTATAATTATGCACCTGCAATTCGAAATACAATGTTACATTCTAACTTTAAGATCGCTGACCCGCTTAGGGAAGACATCCCATCCAATCCGGTGCAGGATTGCTTTTCTTACGCTTCTTTCCTTTCAATAAATTTTACATTTTTCTTCACACCTTGGTGTATTTTTGCCTTGAGACTCAAGGTTATGTACCTTTGATTAAGCTGTATCGGAGCGTTTCCGTCGATATATATATTGCTTGACAACCAGTCAGTTGAACACCACACGCATTACTAAGGGCAGCCCCTAGCCTCAATCACCTTAGAGAATATCTAGCAAATTGTTGACTTTTCAAGTTAGCTGTTTAGTGTGGACTTTTTAAATTAATTATATTTGCACAAAATATCAAGGCTCTGTATGGCAAAGCAGAAGTCGCTTCTCAATTCCGAAAGGTGGAACCCACATGTAAACACATCTCGCACGCTGTGAGTACGAGTTTTTAGAAACGTTTTTTAGGCAGCTATGAAAAATTGAATCATTGAGTTCACCTTTAATTGTCGATTAAATATAAGAGTCAATCAAAAGACAGATGGACATCGATCAACAATCAACGATCGAACAATTATCGGCTACGAAATGCAAAAGAACGCCATACCTTTGCGCACTTTAATTCATATACACAAAATTCTACTCACTCTGGGTTTGGCACTCACGATATATAGGCAGCGAAGTTCCATCGGAATAATGCCTATCTCAATCATGCCTCATCTACAGCGCCCGAAACATCGCGACCGCCAAGTCGACCGCACGCGCACTATGGACCCTCGTCAGTGCGGATCTTTTATTAGCTTGGATAAGACCCCGGAGACACGCGAAGGAAATCAGGCCTCGCTCGCGACCGCCTTATAAATGTATTTTTTAGAGATTTCTCTAACCGTTAGTATTCTTTTACGTAAAATATTCCAGGAAAAACATACATAAACTTAGAAGGCCTATATATTTCTGCAATCTTCAACCTCCCTGAAACGCCCCAGTATAGTAAGAAACTTTGGCGAGAGATGGCGCTAGCATTTAACAAGTGATAGCGTCGCCTGGTTAATGCTGGGTGCTCAGAGTAGGTACATTTTATTTCGCTTCGCCAATAGAAAAATACAACGCAACTCGTCCAAACAACATTCCAAATTCATTAGCTCGCCTGAACGGTAGCGTGCGCCACCTAGCATGCAAAGGCTCGACTAGGCCAGACTTGACTTGGCTAATGAGCGCGACACCCCCACAGTTTTCATAGTGGGGGGAGGGAGTGGAGGGGTTCGGGGAGATGGGAGAGGGGAGGGGGGCTGGTGGGGGATGTGGGCTGGCGTTTCAAGAAATGTTAACTCAAAGAGCTGCAGCAGACCACGAGTCAATTTTTCCATGATATTTTGGGGGTAAACTGATTTGGTGTTGAGGTCACTTGACATTAGTCATGTGTCTCTATTTTCGTCGTTAAATTAGGTGGGGAAGGCAAATTGTTGAAAATATGTGTTGTGAATTCTCCGGTAAATCTAGCGGTGAAACTGAATTTGTGCATAGGTCACATGGCATCATGTGACGTCATTTTCTCAATAAAATTATCGTGAAAGCCTAATGTTCTGATAGGTCGCGGGACATGATCATGTGATGTCATTTTCCCAGTTATAATTTAGCGTGGAAACTGGATTGGTATTGAGGTCACCTGGCGTCAATTTTGCCGCTAAAGCAAGCGGGGAAACTGGATTTTTGTAAGGGTCACGCGACATGAAATAATATGGCATCGATTTCGCGCTGAAATTAGCGGGTAAAAAAAGCCAAAACGTACCTGAAAGTGACCTAAAGGTCTTAACAAAGCTAATAGCTCAAAAAGTGGAAGACAGGGGAGCAGCGTCTCTCCAAATTTCGATCCATAATACGGCACCTCGCCATAGCGGGAGGGGTACGGTGTCGCTGCCTGGAAGATGACGCTGTTGTAATATGAAGCAATCAACATAATCTTTCTTACAATGGTTTTTATTTCCCTGTTGACTCTTAGACCTTACTATAGGCCTGATTAGTTGGTCGGATAGCATTTTCTCGGTGACGCTGTACTGGTCCCTTTTTCTATATTCAGTCAAATTTACAGCTATTATAGCGTTCACATAATACATGTTTGCCTTATGAGTGTGTTGTTTTATTTTTCAGGGTGGAGGCTCGACAGCAGGCCAATCTTATGCACTGTCAACAAAGAAATTGTCCCGGGACCCCGGGATGGTGTCTGTGACATCATCTTCTTTAACCTGTTGTACGCCCCCGGAAAGGGTACTTTCCTCGACAGGAGCGCCGCTGTATTACAGTGGTTTCTGGGCTACGCAAGGAACAACAGCGTTTCAACGGAATACGGACTAGGGATTGATCACGGGTAGGCTTCAGGAGCAGCTTGGATTCCGTATCTTATATAGATATCGGTGACAGGCCGAAAACATTTTGAGCTGCGTGTTTCATACGGTGTGGAATTCCTTCTAAGCACACTGCTATGCATCTGGGTTTTTGTCTGATTGCTGTTGCTATATTTTATGCTATTTCCTGGAGCACTTGGAGGAGTTGCTCGCTGCAATCTGTGGAGGAGGCTTGGCAAACCTAGGGGGTGCAAGACTTTACTACCTAAAAGGAGAAAGTCTGCGGTTGGGACACTGAGCCTGCAGAAACACCATGCTAAGTGCCGCAGCACAGACAATTTTTTCAGGTCTAAATGTAATGTCAGCCTCGTCCTTCGCCGATCTTGATCGGCAGATTACAACGATCGGATTTTACAGGTGCTTTGCGAGAAAGTAGACACTCGATATATGTGAAAGTGCATATCAGGGAGGTTCCCCGCTTTGACCTAAACTAATAGGTGTTACCTCTCAAAGGCTTACGTAGAGCAGACTTGATGGGGTTTTGTCTAAAGTAGAAGTTTATGTGACCTACTTTTTTCTAAAAAACAATAACTGGGATTGTAAGAAGGCTACCTGCACACAGGAAAACGTTGTCAAATATTTTAACGGTAATAAGGGCCCACATATTACTGCACAACAACAACCATCTAAAAAAAAGTCACGTTTAGTATAAGCCTGTCAAGCAGTTTTCTTTTTTGGCTAGATATTTAATCCGCTAAGTGTAACGTACTGAGACATATGCAAAGAAGTTTTAATAGGCCCAATTGAGTATTCTTATTAACAACGAAAATAGCTGGTAGGCAGATACCGGAGTAACTCCGTGGTCCAAGAATTAGAGTGGTGTCGTTTGTCTAACTGTTATAGGTTTGTTAAAAATAAGAAAAAAATGATATAGCGTTTATTAGAAGAAGGTTAGAGTAGTCAGTGAATCGTACAAAAAGTGACAGAGTCGTCATGTAGTTGCGTATTTTGATAACATATGTTATTGTGCGACGTTAACACAGGACAGTGCTTAGAACGCGACCTTGAAACACGAATAGTTTCACGCGAAGTAACTTCAGTTTTATTTTTGCAGCAAAGAAGACAATGCTTTCAAAGACCTGTACACGATCGCCGGTCAAGACGCGGTTAAGGAGTTTTGGAGTTTCAAACTGCGCCACTATGGACTCCTCAAGTTCCGGGTGCACGATGCCTTGATTAACCGCGCAACTGCCAAGGACTACGAACGACTGCTGACGGTACTACGCAGATTGCCACCTCGGATACAGGGTGGAAGTATTTCCCTATTCCATGGTGTAAAATATAGCGTATATTGGTGAGGACACAGCACAGTCGACAATCCGACACCATCGAGTAGAATAGTTCGATGGGCAATATGCGTAATCGCAGCGCCCCTAGCGGTTCAGATGCACTCCGGGAGCCGGAGACGGTCAACGGGCAGTTTCGCTTTCGATTTCTCCAGGCTGTGCATCTGTCGCCTGCTACATCTCCGCACCGCCAATGCTCATGTCGCGTAGATTGATCCACACTTACATCCGATGCAGTAAGTACCCTCTTGTTCTTGTCGCTATATATAAGACACAACGAATAACGAAACAATTACGAGTTTGCTGGCAAGGGAAGTGAGCGAAAACCCTGCAACTGCGAAGTGAGTATGCCGAACGCCGTGCCATCTCATGACGTGCATTCGTTTCCATCCTCGAGAACACCCACTGACACTAGTACTCCTTTTTAATAGGACCGTTGTTTCACCGATCGCTATTTTCAAGCAGGCTAATGCGGTACATGACGAACCTCGCTGTACGAGAATGTGTTCAAGCGCAAACATGCACCTCTTGCTACTTCGTTGTGGGGAAATTGGCCACGGGAATGATGAACACACCGTCGTGCGTTGGTGTGCCCATATCGTTGAATGCGCAGGTTTCTTAGGCATACGTCTTTTAGCCCCAATACTTCGTGTTTCGTGGAGTTTGCGATTATCGGATAGTTTATCGGCATCTGGTTCCCGTCCTGCGACCTCACACTGGTTAGGGTCACCCTCGTACTTTTGCTGAGGCGTCACTGACCAAAGCTGTTGTCCGGGAGAGCATTGGCCTTCTATATTATCTCTTACAGTGTATGGCTTCTAAGAAAATTCCGAGTTGCAATAACTGCGGCATACTTAAGTGCTGTCGCAATAATTTTTATGCCAGACATATTAGGGGACAAATTTCCAAAAAATCCATATATCAAGAAGCTCTGGGTAAAATTCATTGTCCACAATACAAAACTTACTGCCTCCTGGGAACAAAGAAAAATTAGGCAGATATACTTAAAACTGCTTGCCTGTAGGAATGCTACGTGCAGCGCATTGCTACAAGCAGCGTGCCATGCCTTCTTATCGCACACGGCGCTGGGGTGATGACATCACGCTCCGCCACTGCGCAGGCCGCGCGAACCTGGCCGGCTTCACGGCGGCTTCCGGGACGAAGAATTCATTTCCTGTGTTTTTCTCATCGCCTTATAACTAAGGCGACGAAAGAACTATTTTGCAGTTACCACGCGCTATGTCCTATATATATATATATATATATATATATATATATATATATATATATATATATATATATATATATATATATATATATATATATATATATATATATATATATATATATATATGAAGAGCGGTCCCCGCTCGAAAGGTCGCAATAAACTTCGTATTAGTTACTCCGACAGTGCGCAACTTTGACTTATTAACTTTTCCCGGTCCATTGTTTTTATAATTACCTTAATTCACCTATATATATGTATATATATATATACAGCGTGTTTCACGAAAGGTAGACAAATTCGATATTGCGAAAACTACGCGTTGCAACAAAAAGGGTTGTGTCTTTTTGGTCTTGGGCCAGGAGCCTATTCAGAAAAATTATTAAAGCCTGAGGTAATTAAATTGTTAATTATTTTTGCGTAATTAACTTTTTAATATTGTGTTTAAGGGCATAGTTTCAATTTGAAAATTGCTCAGCATCATCGAAAAACACAAAATCAACAAATTGCAAATCGATAGAAGGCACGCGAAGCATTTTACGGCGTTCTGAAAAACCGTACAAATTCGACGGGTTTTTAAGTTTGTTTGTTATCGGAGCGCATATCCGCCCCGGCAGCACCGCGCCCTGTGCAGAGATAGTGGAACCAACCTCTGCTGCGCTGTCATCGCGCGACGCAGCAGAGGCTGGTTGCACTATCTCTCCACGGGGCGCGGTGCTGCCGGGGCGGATATGCGCTCCGATAACAAACAGAAACTTAAAACCCCGTCGAATTTGTACGGTTTTTCAGAAAGCCGTAATATGCTTCGTGTGCTTTCTATCGTTCTGCTATTTGTTGATATAGTGTTTTTCGATGACGCTGAGCAATTTTCTAATTGAAACCATGCCCTTAAACCCAATAATAAAAAAGTTAATTACGCAAAAATAATTAGCAATATAATTATCTCGGACTTTAATAATTTTCCTAAATAGGCCACTGGCCCAGGACCAAAACGACACAAGCCTTTTTTGGTGCGACGCGTAGTTTTCGCAATATCGAATTTGTCCACCTTTCGTGAAACACCCTGTGTATATATATATATATATATATATATATATGTTAATATATATATATATATATATGCGTGTGTATATAACACCTAAACCTAGTCCCGCTACAGCTACAAACAGGAACGAAGAACACCGTCAAGCCTTAAAGGGGTGCAAAACGAAATATTTGCACTATATCTTTGTTTAGTCAGGGCCAAGGTGGTGCCGGCAGAACAAAAACACTAGCCCAGATTAGTGTTTAGGAGCTTCCGCCAGAGAAGTCAAGAAAACTAATTTTAAAACGAGTTAACACATTTCAATATTGCGTCTTGTGGCGGTATGTGAAGCTCTGTTGGAATGCTGCCAGGTCATGAGTTTCTAAAAGGCAGCCCTAGTTTCCGGCAGTATGGCTAGCTTGCTGAATAGCATTGTCCTGCATGCGACATGGCGGGGAAAGCTGACGAGTCTACGAAGTTCAATATCTTAAAGCTTTCACACTGCTTTCGAAACGGGCATTCCACACTCTCAAGATTGCCGTCCTTTGCAGACGTAAGGAAGGAGCTTGATCTGAAGATACGAGGACCTCTGCCAAATCAACCATACCACTAGCCCCCTCCCCTTTCGTGGACACGCTGTGAATAGCCTGCTCAAATGTGGCCCGCAGTGAAGACCTTATAGTATACAGAGCTTGCAGATGTACCCATTGCTGTGAACTTGCGAATATTTCTACTTTTTGGTTCCCGCGAGCTACTACGTCTGCGGCGTGAAACAAAGCAGGTTAACTTAACGCTCTTGGTTCATAAAATTCCTGCATGGCCGCGAATCACATTATGGGTAAGTTATGAATAAGCTGAATGGCGTAGCGTCCTCGAATATTACTATTAGGTGAGACTGACGCGCTTCGACGCTACCACGCTGCCAGGGTCACAGCTAGAGTACACTTGGCCGTGCAGGAACTCTTGACGTTGCGAGCGCGAAACGAATTTTACTTTTCTCTGGCCGACTTTGAATTAAGGGGTAGGGAGCCCGCGCTGACGTCATTTCCTTTCCTTTTACATTTAAGCAAGTGCAGCGTTCACGCGACGGTGTCTTTGGCAGGTATAAAATTGCTGGTGCAATCTTTACGAGCACCGACATACTGCAAGCCCAGCAGAGGTACTTTTGTGTGCATAATGCTTGCGCTTGAGGTTGGGCGGTGTCGGTTGCTTATGTTTGGCGCTCTAGAGGGACTCGGGCATGTCCGCATTCAGTATCAGATAAGTATTTCTGCAATGATAGTCAGTGACGGGTTAATGGCGCATTCACACGGGTGGTTGAGCTGCGTTTGCGAAGAGGTTGCGGTTGCGGTTCGCGAGCGATTCTGTTCACACACTGTGAGAGGTAGTTGCCGGTCGGCGAGAGACGGTTGGAGGTTTCTCGGCGATAATGTGTATTCGTTTGAGACGTGCGTTTTGCAACCCTCTTTTACAATCTAAAAGCCCCTTTAATCGGTGTTGCAAAGCCCAAATTTTCCTATTTTGGCACTGTGAAGATTTTTCTTTGAGGTATTCGCACGCATCACGAGTTCAGGCAACGAAAAACGAGACATGGACCCGCCAAACTCGCCTGCGATTCCCTCACCTTCGCCCTCAAGCATAGCTTACCCTTGCTGACTCTAAAGAGGGTGGCCCCGACCCTTTCTTCGCAATGAACCCTTTCCGTATGAATAGCTGACTTTGTTTTCGGTATAGGGGGTCAGGTTTCCCTCCTTGTTGTTCGTTCTTGTCACTTTCCGAGTTGTGAGCGCCACTGGTGGACCGCGGTGCGGGGGAATGTGTTCGGTGCTAGCCGGTCGTGGCTTCGTTGGTGCCGTGCTCTAATCTCGTCACATGCAGGTTGATCGAGTCTACTCTTTTTTTTATAGCGGAGCTGTTAAGGGCTATGTTCTCCAGGATCGTGTCCGGTGCCACAGAAATCTTGACACAACACTCTGGTGACCGCCGTCACTCATAGATGGCGGTAGCTGTCCAGAGTGTTCTGTTTGCCGGTTGCCTGCTTGCCGTCGTCGCTCATAGATCGTGGCAACCTTTCCAGCCTTTCCACTATGGCTTGCCAACATGCGGACGGCCAATACTTTATTCCCACCATAGTAGAGCTTCGCTGGTCTTCTTTCTTCACCAGCACGGAAAAGCCAAAATATTATATTTTACATTATGCTCATGTAAACGCCTTACCTGTGCATCGTCTGGTACGTACACTTTATTTCTTGACTAGGTTCCCTTTATTCCTTTTGGTTGTAGTAAACGTTACAAGTCGAGCTAGCGCAGGTACCCTGCCAACTCAGCGGTAGTGTGTTGGCTATGCAATCAGGCTAACGACGTCTCTATCGGCCTTCGTGGAGGTCATGCACGGTGTCGAAAGCTTTCAGAAGTTCACGCGACTGTCTTAGTGGGTACAAAAGCTAACACTTCGCTCGATCAGGGGGGGGGGGTGACGTTCTATGGGCAACTACTAACTAGGCAGCGAGGGACGGGCTTTGGCAACGCGAATAATAAACAGACTCTTACCCTAACCAGATTACCGGAGAAATGCCCATCAAGATTACGAATCAATTCTTTTCGCGGGAGATTCAGACAGTCGGACGGCACGTGAGCATCAGCGTTGCTATCTGTTGATTTGTCTGCTGCTGTAACAGCTAGGGACTACTGAGTCTGCTGCACTGTGGGCCCCTTACCAGCGACAGATTCTATCTAGTTTCGAAGGCCACCGACGTACCGTCAGCGTCGCATTACGATTGGTTGCCGCTTTGAGGATCGCGAAAGAGGTTGGGGCAAATTGGTCCTGAAGCGGTTGGCAAAAACACTCTCCAACCGCTCGATCCCAGCCGCTTTGCGATTGAGAACGCGTGGATCTGCTTCCAGTGTGAACGCGCCATAAGGGCCCAGTAGACTATAGCACGACCTTCCTTAATAGATAACTATTTGTGGCATGTGTAGGCACAGCCCGGCAAAATGCAACATGTGCTGGTTTCCTTCTGCCTTTCTGGTGGACATTGTTTTTTTGGAAAGAAGAAGGATGATTGTTGAATCTTCCAGGAAAAGAAATATCCACCAGGGAGCTATTTTAGAGGAAATAATTTGTGTGAACGACGACAAATATAGAGACAGACCGTTCGGAAATAGTTCTGCTCGACAGCGAATTGCAGAGCAAACTGTCCTAATATTACGGAGAGGTTCGCAAAATTCAATACCGAAACAAAATACACACCCACGCTGCTGCATGTTTGAATAATAATTCACACCTGAATAAACAACGATGCAGACGCTCAACATCGATGCAGATGCTTGCTCGAAGTATGCCGCGAATGCTTGAAAGGAACAGTGCACACCGTAAGTTATACTTCCTCACGAGACTCGCGATGGGGCGCCCTTGTATCCCAACAAAGCGCGCATTCCTCAAGCGCTCGGTTGGCGAGGGGAAGGAGGCAAAACGTACAAAAAAACTAGTGATTGAACCGAATCTGCCGAACTTCAGATTCGGCAAAGTTCGGCACATGCCGAACTTTTGAAGTAAAGTTAGGCACAAATTCGGCGAAAATTCAGCAAATATCTGAGCACGCGCGAGAACGCGTCGGGGCCATGGATTGCAAATCCACGCCATGCAGTCGTGCGATTACCGTCGTACAGTGTAGTACAACCAGGGATTACGGCGAGGAGTGGCGTAAACACGGTAACTGTGCGTTTGCGGTCAAGTGTGGTTCTCTTCCATATTTTCTGCCTCAAGAACAAAAAAATCGACCAGTGATTTACGCAGTCCACTGCGCAGGTGGCAAATGATGCGGTACATTCTGGATAACGTGATTTTCATTTGACCCTTCCAGTGATGCAACGAGGTTGTTGAAACATTGACTGAGAATTACTTTAAAGCGGACCTCGCAATGATAAAAATCCTGTTTTCGGCTCACAAGTAGTTTGTGCGGAAACAAAATAATATTGCTTTCTCAATTAGCGTTATTTCGTGATTTTTATGTGTCTGCATAAAACTAGACACAGAACTATCATGCTCGACGTTGCACATCCGACATTCCTAACTCTTCCCATGTTCCTAAACGTTCGTGTGTGTCCTAACACCGAAAACCGGCATTTTAAAGGTTAAAAACGAGACGCTGCGAATATGGGACGCACAGTTTTATGCAAAGCTGACGTCAGGCAACTCAAATCGAAAGGCATGCATATTTACGCTAATATTGTTATCACTTCTGGTGAAGGCTCAGCAAACGTTTCATTCGTTTTCGCGCGCGAAACGTACCGTTTCGCGCGCGAAAACGAAAGTAAGAACGCACTGTTATTGCCTTCATTTTAACAATGTAGTACAAACACCTCCCTACTTGCCCTGATGAAACCTCAAAATCAAAACTGGCGCAGCGTGATTCGTGATTGCGGCCGCTAGTACCCAACCTGGTTGCCGCACCACTTCTGCAAGCAGTTACAAAAATGGGCAGTAAACACACAAAAACGACACCGATACAGTTATCTTGTAGAATACCACCTTATTTAGTATAGCTGTGTCAACATGAAATATATGTTGCATTTGAATTAAGAAGAAAACATTATAAAACGTTTTTTCGCCTGAAAAAAAATTAGATATCAACGTTAAGTCTGATAACAATGTATTTTTGCCGAATCTTTGCCGAATCTTTAGATGAGTCCGTCAAAAGTTCGGATTTGCCGAATCCCAAGATTCGGAGGTGATTTTTCGATTCGGCAAAATTTCGGCCCATCACTAAAAAAGACGATACATTTATTCACTCGGCGGCGTGACGGCTGGCGCCAGAGCGGCGGAACATGGCAGCGACCGTGGCGGGGTTGGAAAATCTTGCAAGCCGTGCACAACACGAGCGCCAGCGCAGTGACTAGGGTGAGGGCGAGAACTAGTTCTTAGCGATCGAGGTTGGAGAGTGCGTGAATTTGTGAGTTCGAAGGGCGTGATTTTGGGGTTTCGGTGAGTTCGGTGGGGGACGTGAGTTCTTGAGTTCAACGAGCTCCGAAGTTCGGTGAGTTTATGAGTTCAGCGAGGAGCGTGGGTTTCTGAGTTCGGAGAGGGGCGTGAGGTCGTAAGTTTATGACTTCATGGGTAAGGACTTGCAGATGAGTGCAGACGTGAGGGTGATGGTGAGTGAGTTTTTAAGTTTTTATATTTAGCTTGCTCTGAATCACTGAGTTCAACCAAAATAGCCGACCTGTGCCAGTGACAAAAGACCACGCCAAGCCACCGCGAAGCCAGCCGGAGCCGAGGAGCGCGGATAAATCAACAGGCACCTTTCCTTCTTTCTCATTACTCGTAGAGAACCAGCAGTACAAGCTAACAATGCCATTGCGAAGTGGGGGTCGTCTGAACTTCCCTTGAAATGTATGAAGTCAGACTCGCCCTTCCTCGCCGATACCCGCCAACCCTCACCGAACCTACGGCCCGTAAGGAACATCTTGCCTCGCCAAGCTCATGAACTCACCAACCTCATGAGCTCGCTCCCCCTCACAAACTCCCCGACCTCACAAACTCACGGCCGTTACCGAACTCATGCGCTCACGCCCGTCGCCGAACTCATGAAATCACCTGACTCACGTCCCTTAGTCACCCTCATACTCATGAGTTTTCAATAACTGCAAACTCGCTCACCCTCACCTCACGCGAAATCGGTGAAGTTGAGTGAGTTGAGTGAGTGCACTTATGAGTGAGTTTTGCCGAGGTACGAATCGGAAGGGTATAGTGGGTAGATACGAGAGCTGGAAGATTGCATGGCGTGTCCTATTAAGACCACATTTTTACTTTGTGATTGCTTCCTCTGTGTTATTATAAGCAGGCGCAGCAATTAAATTGGCTGCAAAGTGAATATAAAAAAAGATTTCGAAACTCGGAACACTTCGTATTTGTTCAGTTTTCTGTGCCTCTGGGTGCCTTTGTATTGACCCACTATAGGCGAACGCGGTGTTTTCAAACAAGCCTCCACGAGGTGTGGGCAGTGTGCGTGCGCAGAAACCAGATTCGCGACAAGTGAAGCTTCTGCACACGTGCCTTGCCAGTCGCAGCGCCACCGCAGTGGTGTGACGTCATGGCCACGATTTGGTGTATAATCAAGGCGGGCCATTTTGACGTCTGCACCTTTCTCAATGAAAGAGGCTAGCGTCGGGCGTTCGGGCGACCTATGCAGGCGTTGGTTGCAAGTCCTACCGATGGCTGTCTTACATTTTCTATGGCTTTCTAAAGTTCACGAACCCTATACGAACAAGATCTTTGAGAAAGGGCGGAGGATATAGCTCCGACGGTATTTGCCTTTGACCTAACGGACCTGCTCCAATGAGTGAGGAAGCTAGCGCTACGATGTATTTATTACTTTTTCCTACCAACAGCAGTCAGGTAGGGACCCGGCGGAGCTTTGCCGCTCACTGGACCATTCTCTCCAACCGAACTTCATCTCTTAACGCGAGACACATCCGCATAAAAAACTGTCCAATCCGAAGTTTGAACTGTCAGAACGACGGTCGGAGGCGAGGGTTTTCGTTGCACCGGAGCGTCGGACGGCGCCTCCGCCCGGCACCGGCATCCGACCAACTTTCACGACATTCGCCGTACTGTTGTCCGATTTTCGGAGGGCCGCAGCCAATGCCAGCACGGATGGCGCGAACGTCATGTTGTCACGTGGCATTCGGACCAAACGGAAGAGGAGGTGCGACGTGGCGCGGGAAAGTGGAAGTAGCGGTGCGCTGTGCGTCACGCAAGTCGTCGTCGTGAAGGAAACGGACGCCATGGAGTTTGCCCAGGCGCACAAAACGAGCTCCTGATTTTGCGCACCATAGCAAGCCGGCCTTCCGGGACCGATCGAGACCGTCGAAACCCGAATATTCTCCGTTCCACCTTACGATGGACAGCAGTGGACCTTCGAGCCATTCCGATGCCGTGTGAGTGTCACGTGAATCTCGAGACAGGCACATCAATGCGCGGGGTGCGCAGTCACGTGATTTGTACGCAGTGCTCACTTCGCTGGGAAGGCCCCAAAGGTTCACAGCGGTCCACCGTGCTGAAATAATGTTGAGAAAAAAGTAACCGCATGTAAAATCTTAACACACGCACAATTTATTGGAATATAATAAAAAATACTCTGTTTGTTTTAAGGTCAGACAAACCAGGAAGGACGAAGGAAGTATTTCAGGTTTCTGGGCTAGGTGGCGCAAGTTACCGCCGTTATAAATACAGCCATCTGCGTCCATCCATACATCCGGTAGAGTGTAACCCGAAATTGGGCGGAGCTGAACGGAACGGCGTCTCGACACCGACGACGCGTCGGGAGTATATATGTCTCGAGCTGTCGACTGCGACGAGTCGGAGCGGCCATCTTGACGAGAGTTGGCACGTCGGATCGGACAGTTTTGACGCTTATGCGCTTCGCGCTTTCGGCGAGCTGCGCCTCTCGTGCGTGTAGGAACACGTCTTGGGTGAATTTTAGGCCATATAAGGAAGTTTTCCTAGACAGTTTTCCCACCTCCGCAACGCTCTCCGCAACGAAGACGCCACTACAACGCTTGCGCGGCTCTAGCCTTACCTGCGAAGTCCCAGATCTATTAGGGCGTTGCGGAGAACGTTGCGGGGCAGCGGAAACCTTCTACGAAAACTCCCTATTGTCTCCTTTAGTTAGCTTGCCTCTAAACAGAAAAAAGCGTTATGTTGTGTCGTGTATTAACAAAGAGAGGCGGGGTATTAACCAGCCTAACCGTGTTTCACTGTGCTTCCATAGAGGCTGAGAACTCTTCAGACGAACAACAGACTGGGAGCCATGGACCCTCGCGGATATCGCTTCCTCGGAATTGGCCTCTATGCTCCCCGCGAAGGCCCCGCGTACGACCACTTGATATACCTTCTCGAGTGAGTCATTATTTCGGAACTGACGCACGTCCTTCCATTTCATTTTATTGTTTAGTCTAATGTATGCCAAGCTTTTATTCGATGTTACGCTGAATTTCACTGTTAATATATCTGACTCTGTAGAAGGCTGCGGTCAAGTGACGTGAAACATAGCATCAAAGCAAATTTCTCCAAAATACTTTTACGCCTTTACGTGATGGTTTTCCGGATATATGTTTAGGTTTTAGTTTGCACGAGAGAAAGAGAGACTACAATTCCTTGGGAAGGAATGTTTCTTTCTGGAATTTTTTGGTGTCTGCATCGCGTTTTCAGCAGCGGCTTAAAGATCATGTACATTCCTACGTAGCAGATTGGAATCATTTTAAATACTTGCATCGTTGTGCAAAAATGGTTATATCTTGGAATATGCCGTTTATTTTCAAAAGTTCTTGCTTGGATATTACTACTTTTTTCATGTCGCCTCTGCCCAGGTCACGTGAACGAGGCTTCAATTTTAAATCTTGTTTCACAGTAGCCCGGTCGTGTACACACGCACAACCAACTTTAGAACCTGGCTTCCTTTTGCGAACGCATGCTCAAGCTTGAGCTGTCTTAAAGAAACACTAAAATCCGTCCAAAAATTTTCTAGCAAAAGTCACGTATGTCCTTAAATAAGCTGTCCTAGCAAACAATATTGTCATAACATTATTTGACGCGAGGTAGTTTTTAGTAGGGGACGATTCCAACGCATGCTTTTATTTCGAGACGTCGACTCTGAGATAAATGTATATTTTAGGAATGGCTCTAATATGTCTCACGGCGTAAATATGTTTTTTTTAGGAGCTCATTTTGTGGCTAATGTGTCGTCTCACAAAACTTGAAGGGCAACTCTGGTCAATATTGTTTTACTAACTCGGGATCACAACTGCTTTCAGCTAAAGCAGTGTCACTGAATTGCAAGGTATGCATTTTTTTTCTCGATAGTGTGTGTAGTCTAATAAATATCACGGCTCAAAGTTTGATTCCAGGCGTCTACGGCAAAACCAAAACTATCTGTTAGATGAATGGCAACACTGATCATCAGCCATACGGCCACGACGTGACGGCACAAGTGTGCTGCGCCCGTGTTCCTTGACTAAGAGCTAACCCGCTTACCTTTCGCTGAATAGCGGTTGATTGCATCTCTAAAACAGTTTTTAAATGAGTACACGGCTTCAAATTGACGTAATATTTTGGTTGTCATAATATTTCGTGGTGACACTAATCACTTTTCCCGGGTGATGATTACAAGTCACAGTTCGCAGCCTTCATATATGCCTTTAAATACAGTATGCACCAGTAATACCTTGAACTTGAGCACACGCGTGAAATGCGAAAAATAAGAAATCCCGGCGACGTTCGCGAATACACATGCTAAGAAACCGGAACTGTAGTCGAAATAAACAAACATGACGGCACGAGCGTTTTTGTTGACTTGAAGGTTCCCTCGCAGCATCGCCGCACGAGTAAATGGATCTCCCCTTCTAGAACGTGCAGGATTATCATCGTGACACACGGCGAGAATTCGGTTAAGGATAGTGCTCTACGCGGAACGATGAGCTTCCACCTCGCCGACGATCACCACCGGGGCCATCTTTTTCAGTAGATAGCAGGAATCGCGACCGGCGTGCAACGCACGCGGGCGAGCTCTCAGCAGACGATTCTCGTAGGTTGACAGAAGAGGCGCAGTCTGATTTTCTTCTTGCTTCGTTTACCACACGATAAATTTGGGTGACGTGCTTTCGCACCGCAGTTGCATCGCAGTGAAAAGGCTGAGAGCTTTTAAAAGAAAGAAGTTATAAAAGAGTCCGCTTTTTCTAAAAGTTTTATAGCGAAAGAATTTCTTGGGTTCTCCACTTTTGTGTTCTTTTTACACCTTTTACAACGTGCCATTGATGAAATTTCATTTAAAATTCGTTTCATGGTCCCTTTAATTCTTCCGGAGAGGCCAATCCACCTCAACGTTTTGGCGTTTTTGATTCGAGGTTGAGTTGGAGATGTTTCAGAGTAATTTGACCCACAGATAATGAGGCCGCCTTTCTCTAGGGGCATATGCTGAACATTTTCTGCTCTTTGTCTCCCCAAGAAACAAGTTTCTTTAGACATGCGTTTAATTTTCGTAAGCCGATACATATTTTATTCGGAGCACTACAGCTGTTTTAGATATGTATATTGGTGCAAATTTTCAATGACAGTGGTCGGGGATTAATTCTTCAGGGTGTGTCGGGCAGTGTTTGGCAATGTTGTGTGGTCGCTCCCTCACGCGATTTAAAAAAAAGCCCCATAGCTCCTATACTCTGTCTCATCCTACGATAGACTAAAGGCCAAAGCCATGGGCAGCCAGGTCCAGTCACGTTCCACGCTATAGGCAACCTGCAATGCTGTTTGGTTTGGCGCTATCTAGCGACGGAAGCAAGAAATATTGGGTATCCCTGGGAGTTGCGGCTGCATTGCTCAAACGTAAGCTTTTACTTTGGCAGCGCCACTTAGCCTAGTGTCTGAAGCAAGAAATACTGGGTATCCCAGGAAGCCGCGATCGCGTTACATGCCAGTACGGCGGAAGCTACGACCCTGGCGGGCCAATGGGAACGTGACTGTGTATCACCGGAGCGCGCCTCTACTCCGCAGAAGTATCAGGCTTTTCGCTGCGTCATGCTCCAGTATGTGTGCGTTGCGCTCGTATACGTCGCACATTTCCAAGCCGTCGGCACGCCATGTGGGGCTTATCGCTCACCCTCTGCCAAGTTACACCGAGACAGGGTATAACCGTGGGCTCTCACTCCGCCGGCGCCGCCTGGCTGTTGCCGGCTGGCTATACTGTGACACGCTTAACATTGATTAGGGCTGGACGAATAATGCTCGAATTCACAAGCGCCGCATCGTTCCAGCAGCTTCGACGCTGCAAAGGGCGTACGTGTCGTGGCTTTCTTTGCAATACAGAACTGTAGAGTCACTCAGTGCTCTTCGATTCGAGCCAATGTCCACCCGTCCCCTCATCAGTGATCCGAGACGCGGGCACCGATACGTGTATCGAAGCGAAATACCGCAGAATTTCAAAGTTGCTGGCGATTGGGTTTGGCGGTCCGTAGCTTTGGCCTTTAGTCCATCGCAGGGTGAGACGAAGTATAGGGGAGAGTAACGGCCCCAAGAAAAGCCGCTCTCTTGCCCGTTCATGAAAGAACGTGACAGGGCAGCGCTGGGTATCTCGCTTAATTTTATTTTCCCGCACTGATTGATCGTTCTTGGAAGTACCTTCCAAGAACGAAAGACAAGTGCGAGAAATCTTTACTAGTTGCGATCTTAGTTCCTTATCATTAGTTGCGACGGACAAGATTCACGGTGGGCGTAAAAACCACAGCGAAATCTTGGAGTCGTCTCATTGTTAAACCAACACACTAAACATTATTGTCTAATACTGCTCTTATTTTAATAAAATAAAAATAAACTAATCCGAAGAAAGGAGACGGCTAGCACGTGTTCCGTCCATCGTGCAACGGATTTGGTAGCGCACTTCGCGGGAAAGGGTTGTATTCACCCTCTTTCTTAGATTCAGACTTGAATTGCAACAGCTGACTTTCTGTTACCTCACTGAGATGACCAGCCGCTAAAATAGGTGATAAAAAATTAACATTAAGACCACATTTTGATTATATTAATAATGTCTATAGAACAATATAACCTGTCCTGCGACAGCACGAATGAAGTTAAGGGTTCAAATAAAAGGATGAGAAAGTGAAGGTTAGTCATTGCTGCGCCCATGCACAGCAGCTGCTTAAAATCGTCTGTATGTCAAGGACCAAATAAGCACTACCCCAGAAATTTTCTCTGCAACAAGTAGGTCTTCAACATTGATCACAACACAACAAACGTCACAAGAAGCCATAAAAACAAAAATAAACTTTCTATTATATTTCTTCGGACTTTATAGACACCTGAGCAAGGTTTAACAAAGTCAAAATCTGGTAATTTGTATACGAGATAATATTCTATCTTGTTTAGAGCACCGTTATTTCTCAACTGGTAAAATATCTTAAAATTACTGTTTTGTGTCTTAAGAATATGCATTCTTTGCTACAGATTCAAACATTGTGATAAAAAGCTAACTGAGAAATTTAAAAATGGTCACGATATGCGAAAGAGCATATATTGAATTTCGGCCTAACAGAAGTTTGGGTACCTTGTGATGACACCTAACAGCGGTGAACTGGTACTGCGAAATAGTAGTTGCCCATTTTGCATTTTTCTTATTATTAATGGAAGCCTTACAACGAACGTCGAGCCCTGTAGTTTACCAAATTCTGCACGTACTTTCAAGATATACCAATCATTAACTGTTGCAAGTTTCAGATGTAGAAACAGAGTAGTCAAAGAAAGTGCTCGTGAATTTCCTTCCATAGAACCTATATTTCAGAAGATATATCTTTAAAACAAAGATGAAAATGGAAAAGAAGTACCACGATATGCAAAAACAAACTCATTTAATCTACAAGTTTTAAACATTGGAAGCAAATCGGTCCAACCCAAATCTCTGTCCATTTTTGTAGTCCAACCAAACCATGTAGTGCCGAAAACCCCATTTTTCACGTGTTCCCACCTACCTGAATTTGAGATTTATTCACACCTATTTTATCCCAAGTTGCATAACACTTCCTGTTGTATACAGTGGTATATATACATTATTTTTAGGCTGTGACCAAGTGCTATAATAACGATTCAAACACAGAGTTATATCGTAATTTTCATGACCGTCGTGGGGCATCAGCCTTTAGAAAATTGTTCTCGAGGGACATCAGTGTCATTTTAAACATGGCGTGTGTCCACATGCTGCAAAGCATCCTCATTGAACTCTCTTCCAAAGGACTTTAAAGAATAAAAAGCTAAGAAAAACTCCATCTTCAGCGGAAGTTTCATTTTTTTACCTTCAGTAGATCATTGAGGCCTTATGAGCTACCAGATTGCACGTGCAGATAAATCACGGCAAAAAGAGACCAGCGCGCGGGCGGTTGGCGGAGCTTCTATTGCACTCTTAAAGAGTAACTCCGGTCAAAAGTCGAAACAAAATAAATGACTACTATTGATCCAAAGCGACTAAGTACGAACACTGCCATAATGGGAGACTAATACAATAACCCGATCCACTCTAAAATTGATATTAAAACTGCTACCACCAGCGTTAGACAGGCTCGCTCTTTGTGAAGCAATCCTTTGCCCTTCTCATGCTCGAAATCAAGACGGCTACTTGTTGGTTACTGCCAGTTCTTTTGCCGTGCTTTTCTGATTCAGGGATAAAAGGAAGCAACAATAAAGGCAAAAAGGACAAGGACAAGACAATACACCTTCGTACATTTTTGCCGTTCATGTTGCTTTCCTCTTTCTTCGTAACTTTAGCAGCTCTCTCTCAATGCCATTTCTGATTCATTTTCAACCCCGTCAGCGGACTACTTCACCTTGTTATGTTTTGCTTTAGCGGCCATCATTTGAAAGTGCTCCTTTGCGTAAGCGCACGAAGAATATTGATTTCCTGCTCGCTTCAGTGTGGGTGCCGTAGTGCTAGGAGCTTAAGAAACTGGCATATTTGCGCAATGCCAACCCCGCCAGCTTGTACATGTGTTTGCCTAAACAACCCGCTGGGCCACCCGGAGGCGAGTTTTTACCATTTTCCCCAAAAGTCGAAGGTGAGGGAGACCTGGGTCAACGACGTTCGTCGAAGAGATTTGGGAGGCCTTGCACACTGAAAACTTTACTCGCGGCCATAGTTGAGTTAGCTTTCTGCTCACCGCTAACTGAGAAGCTTCCACAACGCTTCTGCAACTTGCACTGCACACAACCAAGATTGTAGTATTTCTCAGAAGGATGGGGCTCTCTGAGACTTCGGTGCCAATCGGCGGCCAATTTTGCTGCTCAGTGAATACCACCTATTTATCATGCCAAACTCGCTTTTCTGCCAGAATTGTGTATTATTATTTTCTACGGATGGTTGTCGTCTAGAAAGCAGAGACGTAAAATATTCATAGCATCTTACCTGTCTGATGGGAATCGCTTCTGCGACTAGGCCAGTCGTACGGTTTGCGGCACCTCTTTACGAACTTTGCGTGACACGATGGATCTGCAGTTGATCACCAGGGTTGCCATCCTCTGGAGCCGGTAGTTTCGGTTGCGCAGTAACCCCTGAAAACAGAACTTTGAGTTCAGGATACCTAGAAAACTACACATGACTTCGAAAAATATATTATACCTTGCAATTCATGGACACTTACCACGGGGAAAAACCCATCGTAACCCTAAAGTCGAGAAAAAGTGGCTGAGTTACCCTCTAACATGATACCGACTCTTGGTGATATAGAGCTATCATCATGTGTGCTACAGGATCAGCCGGCTTAATACCTACTTCCCTGTGTCTGAACATTGCACAACACAAATATTTAGATAACTTAGTAGGACTATTATTTGCAACCTAGCTTTGGCAATGGGTTGTTTTTAAAAATCTAAAAAATCAGGAGCTTCTGGTAGAAAAAAGAATGCGTGAGAAATTGCTCAAGTAAGCGCGGGCACTCCCCGACTGAGAAAACTAGATTGTGCTGCCGCCAATCTGCTCCACGGACCTATATTGGGCTACCCAAATGTCCCTTTTGTGGGGTTTTGTGGTTTATGGCTTTGCCCCCAGGTTCACTCTAAGACGCTTCTTCCCTCTCCTTTCTTGTGCGTGCATTTCTTCAGGCTGGAATATTTTTAAGTCCGTTTTCCGCAAAGTGGTGACAGCCATTTTAAAATGGCTGTCACCACTTTAAAATGGCTGTGGAATGAATCTGCGATTTTGTTTATGAAAATGTAAAATATTTGTAAGCACATTTTGAGACTCAGAGACTGTACAGCGTCCAGTTGAACACCTTACCTATTTTGACATCCTCGTTTGTTTCTTCCACCAGGAATGCACCGATTGATGTGGTAATCCTCCGAACTCATTTTGAAGATGCTCTCGGTGCAAGTGACTGCAAGATCATCGGGCCGAACGTCTACGAAAACCCTTTGCACAAGTACGAAGTGTCAATGGTGAGTGATATGCCTGTAACTAACCCGTGGAATTTCTTTAAACACCTCAGTGATAACAAAATTGCAGCAGCCTTAACTTTTTAATTATCTAGTACATGGAATGCAGCATCTAAAGAGCGATTGTTTAAATTAGTTTCAACCTTATGCCCTTAGGAAAGAAAGTGATCCCACCCGTAAAAGAACATGATTTTAATTACCGAATTCAATATTAAGCAGATGTATCGGGAATAAAGTGGAATCTGTTCTTTTTTTATTTTCCCGGTCATATTTATTGGGGGAAATTAAATGTGTGTGGAAGTCACTTGATGTTACATTTTTCGATAAATGAAGAGGGGAAACTGAATTGTTTTAGAGGTGAGGTGCCGTGAATTTGCCAGCTAATTGTTTTTTTACGGGGAAAATAAGCTCGTATTTAAGTCGTCTGACGTCAATTTTCTCGATAAATTTAGTGGCAAAATGCACTGACGGATAAAGAAAGTGTTAGGATTGAGGGTTCCGAAAACAATTGTTTAATGCTCTAATAAAACCAAACATACACCTGCTGAGCCCTTCTCGCCGACACGTGTGATTTTGATATCTCGCAGAAATATTATGCGGTGGTCCCTTTGTTACCCAATCTATTTTCCTTGGAATCGGGGCTGCTTTTCAGGGGTCTATTTTTCCTCATAGAAATTTTGTGGTTATAGCGTCAATTTTGGATGTCAGGCAAAAAAGAAAAAAATGGCCTTCACTGCGGCTTGCGTTGATGAAGCAATGGCGCGGGAATGGGATTCCCCAACCTCCAGGGAACATGCGCGTGACATGGATGCTTGAAAAACTTCCCGTCGCCAATAATAAGTTAGAAACAAGCGAAGGGTAATGGTTTCAAAAAAAGAAGTATTCTCGCGCACAGTTCAGGGAAGCCTTCTTCCTGCCTAGTAGAAAACAAAGCTGCAGATAAATATTTTCTACCTGCGACGCTTTGCTACTCCTAATTGAAGGACAGCTTCAATGCATCAGTACGGGTTTGCTGGGTCAGACTGCGCCGTCCGTGTTGCCAGCACCGGTTGAGGTGACAAACTTTGTTGTAGGAAGCTGGGCAATTCTTGTAGGGGACAAAGTTGCTTCCCTTGATCGCCGAGGACCAACTCATTTAAGCTCAAGAGTTTGTTTTCAATAAACAATTTAATACATTTGTAGCGAATGAAAATACATCAGCGAAATAATCCTAGAAAAGAAAACTTCCCCTGTACGGAATTTGGTAGGAGGTGCTCGGGTGTTTGTTTATCGAAGCTCGGGAATTGACTGGCTCGGGGGATTAAGTTTCGATTACAGAGACATTGTTCTCGGAGTCCCTCGACCGGGCTTGATTAGAGAGAATGAGCTCTCCAGCTCCAGCACAAAAAGTAACCACCTGCTACGTTTCCACCAAAAATCCCTCGTTGGCCCATGCCCTTTTGGCAACCGGCCAATCCTCGACGCGTCGTCAGACAGACCTTTCCCACTGGCCGAAAGGCCACAACCAATCGCCTCATTTTCTCGCCATAAGACAGTGCTTACCTTCCCTTGTGAGACCCCGCGATCTACCTATATCACACGACTAAAGTTCAGGTAGGTTCGGATTCAAGCACACTATACCATGAACTCACAAGGCGAGTCAGACAACCGACCCCGGTCTGGATATCACCGGAGTACCCAGTTATTCATTCCTCCAGACCTGGACAGATCTTGCAGTTCTACCGTGAACTCTAACACACGAGCGAGAAAGACTACACCGATGTACACAGTTCCAGCCGCAACCACCGCGCTCCCCCGCCGGGCACGCAAGTTCTGATACTCTCAGCTAAACACGCACTCTCCAAACCTCGTGTCGTGAAGTACACTTGGCTCCCGCAATTGCCCACCACGGGAGATGCTCACGCCAACGCTTTTCTTCCGGAAAGGTCCCTCTGGTGCTAACGGACCTTCCGCGAGACATTCGCCGATCCGTATGGCATGCTTTATTTATTTCCCTTGTTTTTTTTTAAACCAGCTCGGGGCGTTAGTTTGCAGGATTTATCGGTATAAATACCGACCACATCAAACCCGCAGATGACGTATCTGATCTGCCTTGTGGTGGCCAAACACCTAACATTCAGAGATATATACTCTATTTGATATTTCAGTCTACTGTAAAGGAAGCTACCAGGTTTTAAGCAAATATAATGTATAGTGAATGCAACATGGTCTTCCGAAGACGTGCAGCTACGCGCTGGGTGCGTTGTTACCGCATACTTTCATGGCACTGAAATGTACTGCATGGCTCGTAGCGTCTGCTAGGGCTAATAGTAACGGGAAACGGTTTTTAGGAGTTTGCAATTACCACACCTGCTGGCGGATGCAGATCATCTGATATTCAAGACTTAGTTGATAAGGCGTGCTTTCGGTGGCTATGTTCATGCGCCCAAACACCGAATTTTCTATCCAGGATGGCCAGGTTAGCTTTAAAGCGTGGCTGTTTACAAACGTCTGTAAACCTGACTCTTTGTGGAGGTGTGCGTACACCGTATCGAATCGAGTGGTGCATTGTCAACCCTGGATTTACCACTCTTAAGGAAACCAGTTGTCGCGGCATCCGTTTTCACTGTGAAGGTTAAGAAGGACGTGGCGGTATTCGATTCAATCCGGTTTTCGCACACCCCTAGTAATGGGCTGTCGGGTGCCAAGCGTCGGAACGTGTTAGTCAGTCTCACTTAAGTTAATATGAATCTCGATACATTTGCGCAGGTACAGGCTTTGGACTATGTACAGACCAGGTCGGTTCAATTTAAGAAATGGATACTCGCCGTGTCGTTTTCAATGGCCGTATTGAAGTCCAAAGTGAGCGGCCTCGGAAATGATCAATCGTACTACGATTATGGAAAAAACTGCAAGTCACTTCAACAGCAGAACATCGCGTATGTAAGTAACTCGATACGAACACGCCAGGTTCCTTGCCGCGTCCTGCTAACAAATCATTGCGCAAGCCCAGACCCTGCACACTGCTGCCCATTGTTACACTGCCGTGAGTAAATCTAGCGTGATTCCGGCCAGTAAAGTTTATCGGACGGTGTTCATTCGACCTTCTAAAGTCTTGTGACACCATGGCAACATGTGAAACCATGACGTTATACAGGACCACAAAATCTCCTGAAACCAAATTCCTGCTTAATTTAGCGCATGATACCTAAGCTTCCATATTGACAATACACTCTTCAGCCCTGATGTGTCATGGGACCCTCTCAGCGCTTCAAACCTTTTACTCCATCAAACCCCTTCAGACCGTCAAACACTTTAACCCGTCAAGCCCTTTAGCCCGCCAGACCATTCAGCATAAACCCGCTCATCCCATCAACCCTTTAAACATCGAAATGACTGTAAACCATACGCAAAACATGCAGTTTTAAAAGTTATTAGATATCTATTTCCGACATTGCGTGTCACATGCATGCTGTAACTTAGAAAGACGACAAGAATCAACGTTTGCTCAAACCCGGGCGCAAGCAGCTGTAGACGAAAGTGATTAGATCAAATAGAGACAACCGAGTTCTTTGTCACCAAAAATATCTTTCAAAGTACTTCGAATGCCACTGGGTACATTCCGGATATACCTTAGCTCAACTAATAAAACCGAGCAGATACACCACACGGACACATGCATACTGTCAGTTAGCACGTTTTAGCGAAAACCACAAACGCGAAACTTACATCAGCCGCCCTTGTGAAATCCAGAGCAAAGTCACGGTGTCGTCCCTGTTGCCGTCGCAGCGTCGTCTCAGGCGTATTTTTCAATCGCTGGATGCTTTTGAAGCCGGACGGGTGAAGGGGCGCAAAGAGCAGGGTCGAGCAGCGGCCGTTATCTACCGTCTAGGGACCCACTATGCCATGACCCTGGTGCGCAGGCACTACATGCGGTGGGGCGCTGACCCCGACTGCCAGGTTTGCGTCGAGTGGGCTGACACCGGCCACATCTTTCTGGAATAAGCCGAACACGATGACGCTCGAGCGGTAGAGGGGTTCCCCTGCGGGACCAAAAAAGAAACCACACGGATCAAAACAGACCAAGAATCGAGCACTCAAATGCATGCTCACCTTCCTGGATGAAACCGGCCTGCTCCAAATATCCACCACTGTAACAAGAAGCAAACCGTCCACGAGCGGAAAAAAATGGCGGTGCCGGCCCCCTCGGCTTTCTGGCATCACTCTCCCCCGTCGACCGCCTGAGAAGGTCCAGGGCCCTACACCCTCTCCCCAGCGCCGCGCGGAGGGAAGCGCAACCCTCCATCGTCGCGCCGAAGTTGGCGGGGGCTGTTCGCACGGACGGATCTCTCCTCACAATAAGACCGATCGTACAGGCTCCTGCGTCCGCCTCCCAACGCCGCTCGGCTGGCGCCTCGTCAGTTCTCCATATGGGGCGGTCGACCCCGGTCGCCTCCTTACCGACGGGACACCGAGGCGGTGAAAGACGAGCCCACGAGCCCACACCAAAGAATGCCTTTCTTTCCGTTCCGAATACGTCGACTACACACACGCCCCCCCGCACACACACACACACATATCTTCTGAATTTCCAAAACTCGCCACTGCCACCCGATTTGAAAATGGCTAAGCGGCTTCCCGACGCGCACACCCCAAGGGTCATGTAATCGCCACCACAAACCCGTTCAGTCGATTTTTCGGTAAAGGGGGGGGGGGGGGAGTAACGGATAAGATTGGGGCAGACCTTAGAGACCTCTGAAAAAAAGCTATGACGGGTCTCTTACACTCTTTAAGAATTTTTAAATGTTACGTCAGGCCCTTTAGAAAACCTTGACGGACATCTCAAACACATATAACGTCTTTGATGGGTACGTCAAGACATTTAAGAAAACCGGGTGACCCTATAGACGTATTTTTAATAGGGCAAATTAAGCGGAAATGTATGGTTCTAGCATCATGCGCCTCCTGTCTTTAAAGTGTAAGGGTGTCATCTCATATCATATCGCGCTCTTTCTTCCTATATTAAGCACAATAGCGTTTTAATGTCGCGACACTGACTCTCCCTAAGTTTTGTGAAGAACATTTACTGCTGAATTAAGGGGGCAACGACGTAGGCTTTGGGACGATGATAGCGCGAACATGAATTCGTCGATTTTCGGATTTTACTTTGGAAGTGTACTGGCAGACATCACAATTTACCACTCAGGTTAGTACCCCAGTTGAGTATTTTCCACCACTTTCCGAATGTTTATGAGAGTCGTTCAATAAGGAGCGAAAAGAAAAGAACAGGGATGTCTTGTACGTGCTAGCTGTGTCGCTGTGTGTACCTGCACAAAACACCCGCAGGATCTGCTGCGAAATCTCGGTAATTGCGGCTATGCCCGTAAAAAGACTTTCTTTTGAAACCATACTTTCACCAGTTCAGTTCACTCAATTTCTAAGTGAAAGCTAAAAATAAGGAAATAATGTTCTTTTTCTTTCTACCTGCACCACCTGACGGTATAACAGGTTTATACCCCTGTCAGGCGGCGTTCTTGAGATCCTTTTCACTAGGCTTCTTTATAAAATCGGCCAATCAGCTGGCAACGTTGAGCGCGCACGTGCTCTACGGCGTGCGCTGGTTCGCCGATTTTATAAAGGAGCGTGTTCTAAATGCCTTTAAAATGTTCGTGTAACAGGGGCATTAATCTAATTTAAAACAACAAATGAGCGCTGCAATTTGGCCGAAGTCACTTTAGTTCTTAAAGTCAATCAAAAAAGAAAAACAGGGGTAGTGAGCCTCCGGTGCATGGCTGCCAACACGGAAAGTAATATTTGCTTAGCGAAGGCCTGAAATTTCCTATTTCTCACAAAATTCACTTCGCTTGCCGAAATAATTACATAAAACTAAATATTCCTTGTTGTTTTGCATCAGTTCCATTTTTACGATGAAAGATATATTATGTAAACTTTACGCCTCATATACGTATCGCTAAGATAAGTTCATGGGTCAAAACCTCGGCCGAAGCAAATCTGGCAAGGGGAAGTGTTACCGCGAGATTCAAACTGACGAATGAAAGCCTATCTTCACCTTAGATGCTATGCATGCCATCAGAACATGAATAGCTTCAAAAACACTTTTTGTAATAGTCAGTCTAAAACAAAAGGTGTAACACTAGCGCGAATTCGTGTACTCGAACACAGGGAACACGACACACAGTAACTGCTACTTCGTGCGCGACACTTCAGGATATAATATTGTCATGATAAATTTGTATCTCCAGACATCACAGTTTTTCTTCAAATACACTGGCCTCTTTTTTTTTTTTTTTTTTAGAAGGCGCAGCAGCGTTTTCAGAAGCTTCCACTTGGCTGATCCCTTCCTCGATAACTTTCACGGGAGCGATGAGAGAAAATGAAAAGTGATTTAGCCGAAAAAGTTCTTCGAGTGCTCCCGAGTGTTTCCAGATGTTCGCTCAACAATCCGCAAAATGGCCTAAATGTAGCCAAAGCCATTAAACTTTGATGTTATTTCGAGATAAAATCATAATTGACCTAGAAATTCCAGATATATACGGTGCCCGAAATTTCCCTCAAACTTGCAAGATTTTCTTTATTACCACATTACCGAATTTCCCTCGGGTTGGCAGCCCTGCTCCGGAGCGTGTTTTTTGAAAGGCTGCACTCGTAAATTGAACAACGCGTGTGGAAAGCTGCGAAAGGTGAAGGTCGGTCTATAGAGCTATTAAATAAGCTACACTCGAGAGTCTCGACACTTCATCCGCCTTGGCGCTTGAAATCACTGCTTCCCGTTTTCTGAGGGTTCCTTTAAACGCGCGAGCCCTTCCAGTCTGTGAAGGTGGATGACAAGCGAAGCTGTTTAGCACACGACACAGACGTTACACAGAATTTTGAACAACGGTACGAACACATTATTCTCTTCATCGGTCGTCATCGTGACAGAAGGATACGCACATGCTAAATTACTCAAGCATCAAGGAGAATGCAAGGAATGGTATTCCACTCGCCGCACGTGCCGGCGTCTGCAGCAATAACTGTTCTAAAGCAAAAGCCCAAAACAAATGGCATCTTGCACGCGCATTCGTCAACACTTTATTTTGGTTATTTACTTCGAATCTTTTATACGGGGAATGCTTGCGCGTATGGCGGGTGCGGTGGTGCGATCGTAGAGTTTTTGGTTACGCAAACAAAAACTGCACGGAACCCCAGCCATAAACAGCTTCCCTGTAAAACACGATGTCGTTGTAGCAGCTTGACAACGTAATTGAAGCGTGGGGGATCGCCTTTTCGAGTCGCAAGTATGACCAATCACCAAAATTTATGATACCCATTTGTTGCGCCTTGTAAAAAGCTGCAATTACGTTGATTGAAGAAAACAAATATGTTGCACATGCACGTTAGTTTAGATAACTTTCTCCTCCTCTATATTTCTTCTTCCGCCCTAGTCCAGTTTCAGTTTCGGTTTGGACGAACTGCGTTTTCTTTTTTTTACTTTATTATTATTATACGTGACGCTGTAGCAAAATATCGGTTGGGTAGTCTTCTGACACCATAACGAATCGCCCGGCAGAAAATACAAATATTTTTTGGGGGTGACTGTGACCGGGATTTTTTTTTCTTTACACACGAAATATTCTGTCTTAGACGATGCATTTCCAAGGATATGGGGAAAAAACTTCATAAGTAATTTCAAGGATAAAAATGGGTAATTTCTTATTTCTGCATTTTTTTTTGAACAAATATTGCACTTTTTGTTGTTGAATTTGTTTCACGAGGACCTTACTTCCCTACCTGTTTTTGCAAAGAAACAATCACAATCACGCTTGTGCATCTTCAAAAGGCTGCTTAAACTAAACTTGGCCTAGGGTGCATTAGATTATCTTTGTTGGTATAGTAAGAACCCCCTGCACAAAGTAAAAAGTCAAGCTCACGCTTTTTGTTTTTTAAATATTGAAATGCAGAGGAAAATATATACTTATGCTGTACCCTGCTACCGGAATGCCCTCGTTTTCTTTTCCGCACTTCACCACTACGCTGGTCGGGTCGATACATTGTATTTTATGCGCTAAAATACTCTTTTTCTTGATGTGTGTGTGTGTGTGGGGGGGGGGGGAGGGGAGATGCGGGGGAGTAGTGATTTTGGGTTTCCCTTGTTTGTTTTTACTGAAACCGCAGATGAAAGGCTCGGCCCGTGGTTCCAATGACCCGCGCCGCGGGCCGGGCTTGGGCCATCAGGTTGGCTCGGGCCCGTGCAGTTTTCTACAACAGTACAGACAGAGGGTTGGTCAAGGATTTAGTCCGCCAAAACCAGTGGCCGGGATGGTATAACAGGTCAATTTTTTCAGCTCTAATGGGCAAAAGTTGCAGGTTCGATCCCAGTTCCTGGGGCATTCATTCGCCAGCTCTCTTTGCCTTTCCCTTGCCCAAACATTATTAAATTAAATTAAATAATCATTCCCTCCCCTTTTCGCTCAGTATACATATTTAAGTATAAACGCAGGTCGCATGGGTTCCTGGACTACCTGATGCAAAAATTAATTGGCCTCCACTTAAAATGAAGCGCACCTCGCGCCCACTAATCGAATCGTGGCCACTGGTTAGCTCAGTTAACGGAGACGCCAGTGGCCTAGAGACGGAAAATTGCGCGTCATCTCAGGTGGAAGCCGATTTACTTTTGCTTAAAAATATTTCCCACCTTTGTCGCTTCCCATGAAAATACAAAAATTAAATCAGGGTGACTATATTGATGGCACCAGTGCAACTGTGTGTCAATAACTCGGTTACAAGAGAAGTCAGATGTGCGAATCAACCTTTAGGTGCCAGACATGTAACCTGCTGTGTGTTATAAACGCAGATTTGCAATGCGACCACCCACTTGAAGACTATGTCGTTCCGGATCGTCACGTACAACTCCTGGGTGTATCAAACGAAAAATTTGTCGCGACTTTTGATACCCCCGATACCATAAAGTGGAAAGTAAGTGCTACAAAAATTATTGTGAATTTCCTTCGCTGATATTAATCCTAAATGTGAGCTCATTGTTGCGTTTAATGCAGCTACCATTAGAATGCTGTGCCTTGAGTATATACTGATACTAAACCCCGAAAAGTGATGCTTTAAGACGGTTTTCATTAAAATCTGTGAAAGGCGAAAGGATAATCCCGAGATGGGGTCATCCCCGAAGGAGAAAATAATCTTAGGAAGAAACTTGTGAAGCGCTGCCTTAAGAGGATACACCGGCGTTACATTGTTCGAGACATCACGTACACCCTATTTTCAACCATAAAGAGGTTACTACGCTTCACTCTTACGCGCTTATTAAAGCCATATACCAACATATACCTTGGACCAAAACAGTTTCTTGCTACCACCGCTAGGGGATTCTTTAGGCTTCTGGTTGGCCAAGGGAACCCATGTCTAGCCACCGTGGTCTAGCCCACTTTCTGCGTCTGGGTACACACCTGGCTCTGCCCCGCGCCTCCCGATTGACCGACCTCTCTGTAAACGCGGCACTGCTACTCCAGGAAACATGTCGTATGGGTACCTAGCCTGTACGAGAAACCAGTATTTGCGGTTAGATCCATGTTCTTGACGGTGTCGCCGTCCCCACTGAACTGGAACTGTTGAGGACGCTCCTCCTGTAGGCTTTGCTGTGTGTGACGTAACAACCACTCGGCGATGATAGGTGCACGTGCACCACGGCGGAAAAGTCAGTGGTACGCAGAGTGTACACAGATGAACTTGGTTGCCTGAAGAAAGCCCTGTCAAAGCTAGCAGCGCCCTATAGTGGGTGTACAAGAAGTTCGCGTCTCCACCCTGCAGCTCCCCCCACCCCCCTCCCTTATTTGCGTCTCCCCGTTTCCTCCGAAACGCTTGTTCTCTTCCCCCTCCGCCTCCTGCACACTGAGGTGCGTAGTCCAGCAACAGCTGGACTGGATTCGTCTAGCTGTTCCTATAACGACCCTTACGACGAGTCAATGGAGAGGCGCTGTAACGCGCACGACACAACGCAGCGCAACGCGCAGTCGGCCGCAACTGTGTGAACCGGCCTTTAATTGAAAAGGCTGTAGTGCAGAAAGGAAGGACAAGGAAACCTGTCGACATGCCGCGCAGCCCGTAGGGTAGACACACAGCGGCAGCTGAGGTGTTATTTCGCAGCCGCTAAGGTGTCATTCCGGAGCAGATGAGACCGGATGAGACGGTAAAGGTGCGAGCGCGCACCATATGTAGTCCGCATAGGCGTTTCGAATGAAGCCGACTAACACACCGGACGAGAAATTCCATAGCGTTTTGCAGACCAATGAGGATCCTATTAAGTAGACGGCATTTCGTGAACCTGCTAAACAATTTTATTGAACAAAAACTAGGACTGCGCTTGTGGTCATTGAAGAACGCTTCCGAAATCGCGCACTCGGGTTTCAAATCCACGGAACGACAGAAGCGACATGTCTATGCACGAACCGTTCCTGGTCGTTGGTACTTCGGGATTGTTCATCGGCTTTCCCCAGGTTCAACCGCTGTGCCATGTATGGCAAAAACTATGCGTTGTGGCCCCCTAGACACGTCCACGTTAAAGTCCCCCATCACGAGCAACGACAGAAGAATATGCGGCGTTGCAGCGCTCACCAAGGGCACACTGAGAAGAAGGTATTGCATTCCTCCATGAACGTGTTTAGAGACAAATAAACTTGCACGTATGAGCAAATCCCATCGCGGAGTTCCGGACCGCACACGCGTCGGCGTATGCTTCGAATATGTCGCCGGCGTCCGTCGAGGTGCATTGTATGCCACGACTGTACCGTGAGACACACCAGCAGCCCATGACTTGGACGCTCAGATGTCACGCAAACAGTCATATCCCCTCACATCCCGTACGCGCGCCGAAGTTTCAGAGAGGCACAGGAGAGGTGTCTCCCAGCACATGATCGTGTGCAACGTCCTTTTAGGTGAGCATTGAGTGACCTGACGTCGAGACGAAGCTGTGGAAAGGACCACAACTTCCCCTAGCATGCCAAGACATCGCACGATGGTTGCGGAGAGCTAGTTGTTTTGCTGTCTCCGGAACTCGTCCGCCCATTCACGATCGATGTTCGGTTTGGTGTGTCGGGAACTTAGAAATCGTATTCGGCGTTCGTCAAGAAGATTTCCTTCGATGTTTGCGACACGACTCGTACGCCACGTACACACGTTTCTGATGGTGCTTCTTGCTCTAGTCACAGGATTACTACTCCTGCGCGGCCTACGTAGTAGACTACATCAATAAGGTCAATCAAGGCGTCTCTCAAACCTCTACAAGGCGGTGACCGACATGTCGAAGGAGAATCCCAAAATGGACCATGGGCGGGTCTTGCATATATGTTCGGGGTGTAAATGCACAAGGCGGAGAGTATGTGCGCCCAGGAACCTGCATGGTGCCTTCTTCGGCAGGAAATGTCCCTCAGTAGTAGGAGAAGTAATTTACATTTTCTATGTGTTTGCATGACGACAGAACACGAGCTCGGAAAACTGCCATGAAGATAGAAGTGACAGGACACTAGCGAACTTACTTTCCCCTTGCTTTCTGATGAAAGCATCGTCAAATTTTAAGGCAGTTTTGTCTGCGTATCTCCCGAGAATTGTTGATTTTGTGATACTTCTGGGTCGCCATGCGCACCCTACCCCGGTGCAGTGCCAGATTGCCCGTCGGGGGCTGTTTTACTGACCATGCGTGTAATCTAGCTGCCCATGCATGACCATGCATTTTAATCTTTCTTGTTTGTTATCTTATTATCGGCGGCCCGTGGAATGCTTTGGCGGAGTGCCGCAAATGGCCCGCGTCGATTTGGAGCGCGGGTCGACGGCACGAGGAGCACATGCGATGTCTTGCCACTAACAGCCATCAGCTCTAATATCGCTGTAATACCACTGTGAAAGATGCGTCGTGAGCTTCAATAATTAAAACAAAAGATGTGTCCGTGACATGCCGGAAAGATAATCGTTTACTGTACTAAGTGGTCTGGGTTCGCTTCCCCCCTGGCGCAAACACTTTCTTACTGCGATGGCCTCTTCCCCTCCTCCCCCCCAGCCACACCACCATTACCACCACCACCACTCAAAAACATACTTCGGAAGTAATCCGTTACTTTTCAAAGTAATCCTGTAATTTCCACGTTACTTTAATTCGGAAGTAATTTGTAATGTAATTTTGGGTACAAAATATTGGGCGGATTACTTTAGTTACTCGTATGATGGCAAAAAATAATCGTAAATATGAGCATAATAGAGTAACTTGTGCAATACGAGAAGGACATTCAGCAGCACAAAGGCAAGTTCAACAAAATAGAAAACATCAGGAAAGGAGAATAGCCCAAAGGAAAGCAGTTTTTTGTATGACCCAGGTCACTAGAACCACTAGAAAAACGGGCAAGGCATGTATAAATATACCAAATACAAAGATCTGGTAAGACAACGCCGAGTAGGCTCTCCGTCACCTTTCATCGTGTTTTCTTCTTCTATCGGGCGGAAGAAAGCTCTTCGTGTTTATTTGTTTTGTCTTTTACACCGTTTCACCCTTTCCAACCTCCTCGACGTCTCCTGCACAGACACCAAGCTAGCAAGTTGGTACACCCCCTTCCATTCGCGGGTTCACAACTCACTTCGTAACAGACGATGTAGCCTCGCGCGAGGGGGCTGAAGATTCTCTTTGCCTTCAATGTGCGCTACTGAATACTTATTCTAGCACGCGCTCGGGGGGTGGGAGGCACGGCTGAAAAGCGCCCGGCGCGATGGCTACGAGCTTGTCGTCTTCGAAATTTACCCGGACGATACTTCTTTTGGTTTACTTGTCTGGGCATGGTGGTCGAGTCCTCCTCACTTCAGTCAACTGTCAACATAAAGGGAAAGGGGGGGGGGGGGGGGGGGGGTAGGCCATTTAAGGAGTGCTGACAGAGAGAGAGAGAGAGAGAGAACGCGTAAAAGTATTGTGATCCTCTTTTGTTTTTGTAAGACCGATGGCCACCGCCTCTCTCGCTCTCTATGCCCGCCCTCTTCCCCGAGGCCTCCACAAATATTAGTATGAAAGTGAGAACCGATGAACGATCGATAACTCGTAAACGCCACTTTTTCTCTGACTGGTGGAGTTCTCCGTCATGGACTGTCCGTCATCTCCATGGCCTTAAGGAAAACGGAAACCTCGAGTTTCAGTGCATACTTTAGCCCGGCCACACACACACACACACACACACACACACACACACACACACACACACACACACACACACACACACACACACACACACACACGCACGCACGCACGCACGCACGCACGCACACCCTCTCTCTCACTCTCATCAGCAAGAACAACGAACTCTAATCTATGGAAACACATCAAGGTAAGCTGGGACACCTGCATTTTGCATTGACTATACATTGCAACGTTAGGGCCGAGTTTTCTCTTCTTGTCTTGTGTATAACAGACGAAACACCCGAGTCAAAAGGGAGCTTTCGTAGATCGCTTCTTTGGATCCAAATCCCCCTCCCCTCCCCCCTCCACCCACCCTTACTTCGATGTCCCGTTCTCTGCGTTCTAGATTATGGTCACCATACATACGACCTTGCTACGCACAATGTTGTCGCTTTTGCGGCGCTTTTGTGGTGCACAAAGCCCGCAAGCAAGAGTCGCGGTCCGCTTTTATGCCGCCGAGCGCTCATTGAGGAGAAAGTCCCCGCTCCAAAAAAGTAGTCGCCGTTGGCACGCTTTTATCCGAGGCTGCATTTTGCACACTGGGACACGAAAACGCTAAAGCTGGACCCATACATGCTATGCATTTTGAAACCTTTTGGTTAATGAGTCGTAACCCGGTTAAAAGGGTATTCTGGCGATTTCTCTGTCTATACCAACTAACTATAATTTCTGAATCCCCGGCCTTTACCCTTTCCGGTATGTTGTTTAGTATCGTGAAATCGCAATATTTAGAGTGAAATAGGAAAATGAAAATGATGCAAGAAACCAACATTCAAATACAACCGCACTTTTCATTTCCGTGACATCAGTGTGCAGGCAGGCTTGCCAGCCGAGCAAGCAGTCTAAAAATAGACTATGCGAAGCATCTGTTCCGTGCTCGTGAGCGGGTACTGGAGCCAGCTTTCAAAGCATTAATTTGACACCATGAAACTGCTTGGAATCAGTCGGGAACAAATTCTACAGTCCAAAGATTGAACCCTTGCCTTCCACCGACATCTCTTTTTCGTTGTTGCCGGTAGAGACTCTCAGTTTGAAAAACACGGTGAGCACCAAAATAATTGTAAATTCAATAACTTCGCAAAAAAAAAAAAATATTTTGACCTCTACTATTTGGGACACCTTTTCAGCGATGTTCGTTGGGGTGATTGGCAAATTTTCAAATAAATTGGGGACCATCAAAAAATCGCCAGAATGCCCTAGCATGTCTTGCTCGCCCGGACCGCCCTTGTGTTCCCCCAGTTCCAGAACATAACTAATCCGCTCATTTTAATGAGTTGAAATGAAAAAGGAAAAAAAAATCAAGTTCAGCTAGTTACTTCTAAATAACGCCGCTTCGCATGAACAAAAAACTTTGCTTATGGGTTTCAGATCAGCGTATCGCTCAGCAACCAAGAGACTGCTGTGTCAGCCGATCAGCATTCAGAAGGGCGAATGGCGAAGCAGGCAGCGTGCTTGCAGCGTGTACAACATAAGCCACACCCTGTTTTTCTTATTTCGCCTACTCTCGTCCCCAGCCACCTGGTAGCCATATCCGGTATGGGCGACGAAAAAATAATAAGACTTTTCAGCCTGCAAGTAGTAAAAACGTAGAGGGGAGACAAAACGAGAATGGGTGTAGGTTACGCTTTTATCCTAAATGCAGGCACGTAGCCAGGGGAGGGGGGAGGGGAGCCCATGCCCGGCCAGGGACTCCGGAACCGGGGGGCAGGGGGGGCGGTCGCCCCCCCCAACATTTTTGCACAGGGGGCAGGGCCCCCACTTTTCGACCGCTTACTCTGAAATCAAATTTTTGAAATAAAAAAAAATATAATCTACGGTGATATTACATTTTGTGGCGTTGATTATCCTTATCCAGCGGACACATCTTCATGAGTCAGGGAATTAACTGTGGGCACCTCTTACGCGGTGGTTCGCTGAACCGTGTTCAGCGAAAATCGAGAAGCGCTGTGGGGTCGTCTGCTCTGTTTCTAGCAGACGACAAAGCGAGGGTGTGCTCGCAGGCGCGAAGAGCGAATCCGCCACATGGCGCATGCGCGAAGTTTCGGACGGCGCCTGCTATATGGCGCTGGGGGTATGGGACGGCCGCCGCTGTGCCGAGGCTCTCCGGACGCAACAACGGCAGTGCCGAGGCTCTCCGGACGCAACAACGGCAATGTCTAAAAAACAGAAAGGCCTCTCCGAGTTTTGGGAGAGCTCATCATTAAAGCGTCCACGTACAAGCGATGCCTCGACCTGTAAGTCAATTTCTTCAACTGATCTTACTTTACATTGTAACTGATGTCTTGTGTTGGCTGGCAATGTGCACAATTTTTCTGAAATATATGCATGTTGACTTCATGATGTTTACGCGAGTTCATAGTAATTTTGAAGTTCATTTATTTTGCCTCATTTTACTTGTTTCTATTCCACCACTTCCACATTCTTTTGTATAAATATTGTCATTTCCTCTACGGAGAGACATCGCCTTTCCTAACAAACTATTTCAATGGCTTTGTTCGCGCTTTCGTTTTCGTACATGCATTTTGTATTTTTTCATGACACATCGCCCGTATACATTCTTTCACAACCTGTTTTACGATGTAAGAGGTTTTTCTCACACTTGTTTGTGTTGATGGACATGTCTCGCCCTCAATTTTTAACTTGAATGTCGTATCTTTTTGTTACACATCGCATAGCATTGTATTTATTCTTTTACTTATCTTTAAAAACTGCATTATTTTTGCCATTGTCCCTCCCGTGCCAGCCATGAAGCTCGTCTATCAGCGCGAATAGCTTTGGAACTATGGATGTCTACTTTCCTGTTTATTGTAACATTTCTGAGTTTCGCCCGTTCAGAATTTACTTCACTGCAGGAGCGAATGCTGAAATATTAAAAAACATGTTTTTCCAGCTTTCGAACCCGTTTCATCATTTGCGCAGTCTGCGCAAGCATTCCTTACTTCTGAAACTATTTTTAGTGTATACCAATGCAGAATAAACGAGGATACAAACATGTGAAATAAATACGAATAAATTTAAACAAAAAATAATAGACGTCAATAAAATTATACCAATTAATAAAATAATAAAATAAAAATATATAAAATGGCCAAATATGAGAAATAAAAAGAAAACAAAACGTACAAAGCCGACAGACGAGATCAAGAAGCTTGCGGGTATAAATTGGTCGCAGTTAGCACAGGACAGGGTTAATTGGAGAGCTATGGGAGAAGCGTTTGCCCTGCAGTGGGCGTAGACAAGCTGATGATGATGATGATGATGAAAAATACGGCAGTACTTGCCCCCCACTCCCAAAATAGTTCCGGAGTCCCTG
>JAZHYW010044309.1:0-140753 GCA_037355805.1 Ixodes ricinus | reverse complement strand
TGATTAGATTTTTTTTTTATTCTGGTTGTTTCTCAGAGCGCCCGACGAAACGTTCTTATCGAGACATATTCATCGTTCAGAAGAAGCTGAAGTCATGTTGGCTTCTGCCACAGGACCTACTCGTGAAAATTAATAGTGCTCGATACATTTAGTGTATTAACTATTTTATAAATATATATAATATAACTTTATAAATATTGAATTTAAAGATAGGGTTTGAATTGGAAGTGTTCTAGACATTGATCTAAATAACTAAATCAGCCAACATTGCTTTAGATTTTAACAAAACAACAATATACTACAATCCTAAAAAAAAAAAAAACTTAATACGAACGCGTTTTTTAAGTTTATGTTTTCTATCAAAAGGTGCACATCTGCGCCAGCGGTTCTGCTCCTGGTGGCCAGAGAGCGAAATCATCAACCCACCTCTGGCGTAGAAATAACCCGAGTGTGGCCCTCGCTGTAGAAACGAAACGCTGTGCTGTTCGAATGGCATTGCAAGAGTAAGCTCTAATTCTGGGGAATACACCTCCGTCATGCCAAGGATACGTAGTTGCGCGCTTTGACCACGGGGACCAGGACCGCTGGCACAAAGGTGCAATACGATAGAAAACCAAAACCTCAAAGCGCTACCAAATGGAATGCTTTTTTGTTTGGTTTTCAGCACCGTAAAATTCAGCTCATACCCTATAATTTTAAAGTGTCTTAAAATGCGTTGAGTTAGGGATGCTGCCCACAAGTTTTTTTACGAAAATTATATTCCTGTACATTTACTAGCAACAAAACTAATTACTGAAAAGTAGATATCAAACCAACTATTGCAAACGCAATTCAGTGTTTTTTGTCTAAATTTTTTTATCGGAAGTTGTGCTTTAGCTGTTTTTAAATAAATGTTCAGTTGAGAGTAAACGCTCGGCCTGTTCGCCTTACTTTTTGTCCTTGTGTTTGTTAGCGCTTTTAATATCATAGGTACTGAACCAACTCGCCTGCTTTGCCGCTTTAAAACGTTACAAATTTTCCTGAAGGGGCCCTTCGGCAGAAACCTATACTTCATCAACTTGCTTTTGTGCGATGAGTAATTTTCGCAGGAACAATTTGACCTGTGTTTCGAGATTTACCTTGCAGGATACTTCTCCTTGCGGCAAGTGCAAAGTAGAGTTGCCGTTTAACTTGAATGGGAAGTGCTTGAATCGTAACCTGCTAAATCATTCGTTGCAACTGAAGGCCACACCTATCCCCCCCTCCCCTAATTTGTTTAAACTAGGCTAGAATCAAAGCAGCGCAATCTTTGTTGAAGTTTGACAAGTGAGTTCGACTGTTATTTACAGAAATATCAATAGTCCAAAAATCTTGGAAGATACACAAATAAAAAAGAAATTCCGCCGTGATAAAAAAAAACAGGAAAAAGAGAGCAAATAACGCATCAGTATCCCCGACATTCGTGCCATTCCACCGCAGCGGCTATTAGCGGAAGCACCTTTAGAAGACACATTTGGTGTCGGCGAGATGTGCTTCCTAAAATGGCCAATGTTGGCACAACGCCATTCTAGAGTTCCCACTTGGATGTGCCAGGCTCTTTCCGAACCGTGTAAGCTATGGCAGCAGCTTTCTCTTTGTAATTAACAACTTTTAGTGCGAAAGGACCGCGATATCAGGAGCACTGCCCAAGTCCGATCGCGATTTCTATTGCATTATTTCTTTCGCATAAACGGAATCAAAATCAAAAGACTGAACCACCGTTTCGCTCATACTTAACACATTACAATAACAAAAGCTTCAACATTACAAGTATAACGCTGTACAAATAGAGGCAAACATTTACCGTACAAGAAACAGTCCCCTGACTTCATATTGCAGAGAGTTAAATATGCGCGACTGCTTGGTCTGCACCGGTGAAGAGCATGTGCTCTGCCGTAAATTACACGTGTCTCAATGACTCTTTTAATATTATTAGTTAGCAAAATCTCACTATTGGTCATTTTGGATAAAATATTTAGGCGCATTTGGGGAACACTTCGCATAAACTCAGCTATACCTAAATTTCGTTTCATTCAAATCATCCGCAGTACAAAAGGGATACTTTTTTTTAATTACCTCCTGGTTGTCGCAACTTAAAGTGCTATAACACCAGACTTTGCGGCGGACGAATCTAGTAGAGTTTTCGTTGAAGTGTCCTGGACTTTGAGCGAACACTTTTCCAGTCGACGAACTGCATTCAAATGCGGCGCCGAATCTATTCGTCGGATCCGTTGATTAGGGAAGCTACTGCAGGTCTCCAGTGAATGGTCCCAATTAGTGGCAAGGCGCCGCTTTCTGTTGTAACTCGCTGCACAATGAGGACAGTTGAAACTCGTTTTGCGGAGACTTGAATGAAGCTTTGGACGTCGCTAAGCCTTTTCCAACTCGGACGGTGTAGGTTAGGAGGATGGCGTCGAAGGCAATTTAGAGAGGGCCAAGCCGACGTCAGGTGCAGTTGCTATCTGACAAAGCAATTCAATTTTCGCACGGTGAGTTGTTGAACAAGCACACATCCAAGAGAGAGAATTTCAGCGTTGTTTAATGGAGTGGCGCAACGTTTTGTAACATTTGTAGTAAGTGCTCTTTCGGAAGTATACGCGTACGCGTCCTCTTTTTAGAAAGCTGTTTCTGACAGGAAAGTTTTCACGCTGCCCATTGCATACCCGTAATGCAGATACCCATAATGCAGCTCCATTTTACTTCATTTACACTGAGAAGCATTATAACATTGTTTTGAGCCCCAACGTTCACATTTGACAGCGCTTTATAGGAAATCACAGCAACTTTCATATTTGCTCATAGGAGTGAGAGAAAGAGGAAACTTTATTGTTCACACCATTGTCCGGTGGCCGGTTGCTGATATGATGCATATAAAATAAAATACTAAACCACTGCACGAAACGGAGAAATTAAGGTGCTCTTCAAACACTATAATTGACCATAACGGTCAGATTCAGGAAGATATTGAACAAAATGTGAATACTTTAAATGCAGGGCCTCGACAGAAAAATAATTGAAATCGAATTGAAGGTAAAACATGAAAGACGTTTACAACTCCCTGTAACGCCGAATTAGAGCGCAGCTCTTGAGGAGGAGGAGGGAAGGTACGGAGAGGAGGCTATTCCCCTCCTTCTCTCCTGCTCGCCTCCCATTTAGGGGAAAATTTTCCGCTAAATCTAGTGGGGAATTTTTTCCGCTAAATTTATCGGAGAAATTTTTCGCGCTTAAATTTAGCGGGGAAATTGTTTCCGCTAACTTTAGCACGGACATTTTTTCCGGCGGGGAAGTTTTTTCTGCTAAATTTAGCGGGGAAAGTTTTCCGCTAAATTTAGCGGGGAAAATTTTCCGCTAAATTCAGCGACGAAATTTACCCATAATGCACCGCGCGGTTACGCCAACGGCGACGGCGACGCCGCTCAAGCCGGAAACGGGCGCCTAAGAGCTGCACTCTAAAAGAGGCAACACCTGTAGCAAATCGTTGTAGAAGTATAGGAGCGCCTTAGAAACATTAATCAGCCACATTTATCTCCAAAGTCCTATAATGTGTGAAATATATTATAGAAATTTGTTTAAAAGACATTAAACCATTGTTTCAAGGAGCGGAGAACGTTTCTCTTTATCAATTTCCCAGCTACATTGCGCGCCGAAACTTGGTGCATCCATTCACGTGACGTCAGGTCGAGCGAGATTCATTTTTTTCCCGCCAACTATGGCAGGGAAATTTAATTGGCGTATAGATCCCGTGATTTCAGGTCACGTGACATCAATTGACGTCACGTGTTTTAAGCACAAATTAAGCTTTCCATCTTCATATAGAGTGAAATGCACGGACGGAAGGACAGACGGACAAAATATTGTGATTTTGGGAACCGTTATAAAGCGTTATATGCTTCAAAAACTTGGAAGCTTTAGATGCGCATCAAAATATGCAGTGCGCAATACTGCGACAAGCAATATTGCGTTGCATTCTTGAGTCTCCACAAAAAGGCAGGAAATTCGCTTCCGGAACCAGAAATTCAATATTCCCGTTTGATGTCGCGCGGTTCATCTCGATTCTTATGGGTTAAACGGCTTTTTATTCAGCGGGCATCGCAAATATTTCTCCTAATTCGCGTCGCCCAGCACGTCAACTCAGAAAAAGCGCATGGACACTACGTAAGGCTCTTGGCTTCCAATATGTTTTATATCGCTTCTCAGAGACATCCAATGACTCAAAGAAATTTAAAAATTATGATATGCAAATCACGCGATGTTACACCAGAAAGCACGTTGTTTTGACGCACCAGTATTGAAGCAGCAGCCAAGAACCATTGCCTTTTGTGAACAGCATCATTACGTCGCCAAGAATGTATATGGACCACGAGACACCGTGGCGTTACTGGAGCCAGGCAGCTAACGCTGGAGGCGGGTCAACAGTGCAAGACCTCCTCGGCGTTCTCATGCTGTTTGTTAGTATATCTAATATCGTGGCTAGACAACGATATGGAGAGTACTCTATGCCCGAGGTAAACTGCCCCTGGCAGTGCTGATAAAGTTACGCGTGCCACTGGGCAAGACAGAAACGTATGAAAATTCGCTAGCCACAGTGCTCGCGTATATTGACGCCTTTCGTTAGAACTCAATTAACCTTTTCAACGGCGTCAATTTGAACATTTTTATTTAAACATAATTTCTTAAAGAGCACGAGAAACTGAGCCTAGAGGAGCGAGTAAATTTACCCCAAAAAATGTAAATAGTTTTAAATCTTAGAAATGTACGATATAAGCGAAACCGAAACTAACCTGTAACTTTAGTGGTCCGTCGCCTGATTGTGACATCAGGTGTTGTATAAACATCAGCGCATGGGCAGCTTGAGGCTTTTTGCGCAGCTTCAGAAGCAGTCAGAAGGCCCTAGCGATTGTCCGTGGGAAATAGTGGACTACGATTCATAAAGCTCCTCTTAGTCAAGCAACGTCCAGCCAAACTTTTAAGATTTTCAGCTCCAGATTTGAGACGATTCGCCGTTCGCGTTCGATCCCTCGGCATGGGCTCCAAAGGGACTCCCCGTGGGGGCTGCGCATTCGCGAACCGTCGACATGTGCACCCAGATGCATTTTCGAAGCAGGATGCCTAGGAAGGTTTTATTTGCTTGCAAGATGTTAACAGTTTTCCCTCACGATGCGAACGGTAGGAGCCAGCGTTCGCGTCGGACTGCACGGACCCACTTCCCTCGCAAAGATTTCTCGAGGTCGGAAACCAATAAGACGTCACTCTGTTGCATTTTCTCGTAGTGTTATTGCACCCCACAGCCAATCGCCAATCCCCCCCCCCCTTTACATCGCATGCCGCAAGCAGCCAAAGCCGGACGTCATTTGCAAAACCACAGACGCTCACTATCCCTACACCGCACAACGCCGTGGAGTAGGAGAACGTCGTCTGCTCTCGGATACAACTTTTGACGTAACGGGTGTCCCTGCTTGTTGCCCGTAGAGCAGCAGCAAGTGATTTGGAGGTGTGCGCGTAAGCTTGTAAATTCGTTTTCAAGAAATAAAAGGAATATTTTTATCAGGTATTTCGTAGACATACTCATGGGAAGATATTTAGAACATGGTGAGATATCTCACAAAAATCAATAACCGTCAATAAATCATCAATATTTGACCGTTCTGTACGAGCCTAGCTCGGCAAGATGGAGCTATCCCCAAATCATTCAGGACGAGTTTAGCTCGTCTGCTTTCCCCGGTTCACGCACTCAACCGTTTTGGACGAACCATGCTCGCTCATGTAGTTTGCGGCTGTGCAAAACAAAAGGAAGCACTTAATCTTTTTTACATTTGTTTTCAATTTTGTTTGTGGCTAGAAATTTGGTTTTGAAGGCAACAAATGCAATTTTGCTAACAACAATGACGCAGTTCAGGGTGAGAAAATTCCAAAAATTAAAAACGGTAAAACATTATTACACTAGTGGGAAAAAAGAAACAAAAAAATTACACCATCTTCCCGAAGGGAACCATGGGGGATGCGGAGCATCATGTTGGTTCCGAGGAAAGAGTCAGTTACGTGCTGACGTCGAGAGATGGCGCCACCGACTGCCCTAGCGTGATCCCCTACGCGAGCCTTCTGTCGCGGCTCGCGGCAGAGAAATCTTGGAACGCTCGCCGCTCGCCGTTTATTTTTTTTCACACTTGAAGGAGAGGAGACTAGAGGAGGAGATTGCGCGTGCGCGCGCGGTGTGAGTAAAATCGAACGCACGCGCAGTGCATGCAGCTGGTAGAGAGAGAGAGCGGAGAGAGTAACGCGCAGCTGTTGGAGAGAGGAAGGAGGAGAGTTGCGCGTGCGTAGTGTGGGTGCGGACTACGACGCCGCGGGACATAGACCTGAGCAAAAGATGCTCCGCATCTCAAAAAAAAAAAAAAAAAAACGCTCAAAGTGGCTTGTTGTTGGGACCTCTCGCCTCATCTTTCTTAAATATGGTGTATATATGTGCTGCATCTAAGCCTGAGTAAGTCATATAGGGTACAATTTAGAGGCACAAAGCATAGCTAAATTGGAATAAGCTAATTAATGCGCGCATTTTCGACTTCCCGCGATAACATACCTATGAGAAACAACGAGAAAAAAAAGGAATTTCAAGAGATGCGTTTCGGCGTTACTGTTGTCTAATTTGTTTTTTCTTTTTTTTGCTGATGTACAAAAACATACGCATACGAGCGAGCTGGAAATATCGATGTACGGTAGTTGACAGATAAGACTTAACGTAGACTACGTTTCCCAAATCACTTCGGCTTGGTTGGTCGCGTTCTTTGGAGCCAGCTTTGTCACTGGCCTCCGTCGCACCGGGGCTTATCGATCAAAAGATTCGAGCTCATGTTTTTGCCTCGAGCTGCGCGCAAACGCGATCACATCTGCTCCGAAGTGAGTCCATCACGCGCTCCTTATGCCAAGAAAACGGCAAGGGTCCAGAAAGCAAGAGCAGCCAAAGGTTTCGAATCATTTGTCAGAACCGCTCGATGAAGCTAAATGGAACACGCGTCGCCCTAGAACGATCAATGCCGCCGAGGCTCCGCCGTGCCCTAACCAAAAGACCGGGATTCATTAAGAACGCCGCGTGACATTTTTGGAGGAGCCATTTTTCAGCCATTCCCTTTGCTCGCGTCCGACTTTGTCGACAAACACACTCGTAAAGAGCTCCGACTGGTAAGTCTGCATGGTCCTAAGAAAATAATAGGGGAAAAAAAAAGAAACAGAAGCGCTTATTCAATATTCTGGTCTAAAGATCCTTCTAGCTGGATTTCTTAGACGTATACACAGCGCTATATTTGTTCGTGGGATTAGTTGCTTGAGTCATAAAGTGTGTCATGAAGATAATGGTGGGGGAAAGCGAGTCAATGTTTAAGTTCCTTTCTTTCACGGTAAAACTTTTAAAAGGGTTTTGACTCTGACTCATTAATGTAATGAGGATGACTCTTGGCGATGAAGTCGCTAATGAAGTTTGTTTAATTTATGTCTCGTATCGTGTTCGGCGACCTGTTTCCTTTTAGGTGCCTTACGGTTTCACATGGCACAAAAACAGAAACGTTATCAGCAAGGCCAACTGAACAACAAAAACGTAGACTCCATAGAGCAATTGATATTCCCGGTTCGGTCTAACGGGTATTTAGTTTGTTAATCGCTTTCTGCACCCGCTGACGCTTACGAACTTCGGCAGCCGACGAAGACGGAACTCCCAAAGACATCGGGCATTCGGAACAATTTTCCTGGAAAAACATCCAGCGAATCGAGATACGCGAAGGCACACCGACACAATCGTGTACGCACATAATGAACTCGTATTTGCGGACACAACTACACTGCTCACCCATCGCGGACCGCTGCCGTGTACGCAGGGTGCTAACCAGAGAAACATGACTCGACGACAAGAACACCTAAGAACAACTTTCTCTCCTTTGCAGGATCGTCCCCAGCAGCAGCAGAAGCAGCAGCAGAAGCAGAAGCAGCAGTGCCAAAGAGAGACCAACTAGAACAAGCAGCCTCTTGTCTTCCGAGTCTCTCGGGCTCGGGGTTGCAGAAAAACCCGAGTGCGAGCCTAGAGCTCCTGAAGAAACCGTCGGTTCCGCGAGAACAGCACGGCTAGGCCTAAACGAAGATAAACACCGTTTCTCTGGGAGCCTGGAATGAGTCAGCGTTCCTAATTACCGGGACCCCTGCCGCCGCTGCTTTTCCTCGGCAGTCCAGAACGGGTGATGGAAGGAGACGCGAGACGGCTGCCGGTTTGCGGATGCAAGGGCGATGGCAAGCACACTGTTCTTCGCCTCTGCCACCACCACGGACGCGCTCGCTTCCACGGCGGCCTCTCAACCTCCTCCTTGTGTTTTCCTCTCTCTCTTTCGCCGCCTTCCTTCTTTCCCCGTGGCCCTCATTAGTCTCCTCTTCTTGGACACGTTCGTAACAAGCGGGACGGACACGCTGCTGCGGGGCTGGATAGTTTTTCGGGACGAGGGAGGCGCTGGTGTCCGCGAAAACAGGCCGACTAGATTGGACCACACGCCGCGATAAAGTGTACAAAGGGACGGGAGGACAAGCGGGGGGGGGGGGGGGTTCGAAAGGAACTCTGTGGCAAGGAGGGCATAGAGAATCGGGAAAAGGAGGGAAGGCACTCCTCTGGAACGGACAAAAATCCGAATGAAATAACCGAGAAGGGCGGGAAGAAGAGGGAAAAGCGATGCGATGTTCGAGTCTGAAGTGGAGACGAAACGCTCTGGTTTCCCTGTTTCTTCGTTCTCGGGCACACAAGCCCCATGTTTTTTTGTGTTTTGTTTTTTGTCATCTTTTTTTGTTTATGTTTGGTTTGTTTGATTTGCTTGGGCTTCCACATGCGTTGTCCCTTTACACTTCTTTTTTTTTTCTTCTTGAGTTTTCTTACGGGCCTCCACAAATCTAATTTCATCCAGAGCGGGTTTTCCTTGGCCAGTCTTCTGAGGTGCCTTGTCTGTGTGCGGTTTTCGCGCTCTGCAGAAGCTGGTTTGTTTGACTGTCTTCTTAATCTGCAGCCTTAGTTTTAGATGGTTTGTTTCTTTTCTATTTTCGTCTGCGGACATACTTTCTCAGTTCGTGAAAATAAGGGGCGTTTTATTATTTTATGTTGTGGCTGTTACGCGCTACCCCACACCGCCACACCTGCTTATCTTCGAAGCGTATGTGGAGGTATCGACTGATCTCCAGTTTTGACATGGGAATGAGATCCGCTCAATTTCGAACTTGAGTATTAAACTCGAATAATATTTTTGTTTGTCTGCGCGCGCGCGTGTGTGTGTGTCTGTGCGTGTGTGTTTGTGTGTGTGTGTGCGTGCGCAGATGTGAGATTTATATTATGTAGGACACCTTTGATATCAATGTAGGACACTCACTCTTTGCCTTGCATCTTGCGAATTTTCAGCGTTATTTCTACAGTACTAATATTTGTAGACTGCAAAAGTTGACGTGTCGTGAATTGGTAGGGTTATTTCTCTTTTGTCTTGTTTATAGTTTGGTGCCATTTATTGTCCTTGAAGCTCCGAACCGCGCGAAACAGGATTTCTTTTTTGGTGCAGTGCAGTATTCAGGATAATTCAGTGCTGCAGCTTCTTATAAATATACTCGTAGATTTAACGTTCTAGCGTCGTTGGAGATTGTAAGTTACTTGTTTTAGTTATGCGAAATCGCTCTGAGACTCCTGATCTCCCCAGTCTTTTAACGATGCGGTATTCTACGACATTGTATTTCGAATCACTAGAATACACGTTAGCGTTGTCGGTTTTGTCGCTTGAATGCACAGTTGCAGCGTACATCACCCTGGTAAAAAGAATGTCATGTCATTGGGCTGTTAGCGCATGCGCGGCGTCTAATATGCCGCCGAAAAGATAGGCTCACAATACTTAGGAAACGTTTAACTCCCCAGTAGAAAAATATGCTAGCTCGCAGAAGGATATTCATTGAATGATCTGTATTCAAATCTATGTGTAAGCTAATGAAACGGCCGGTGTCGTCTTCAATGGTTCCAAGCACACCACAATATTCAACTATGCTATTTTAATTCTTTCTTTCCCTCTTCCTATTTTTTTCTCTCTTTCTCTCTCCTTTTCTCCCTGGAGGTTACATATAGCACGCGGAATATAAGACATAGCTTTTTTGTAGGAAGTGGGACGTGCCATGTATGCTTAAAAGATGACTTAGTTATCTTAGTATGCTTATATGCCAGCGTTTCTAGCACTTTTAATGACAAAAGGAACGTAATCGGTTTCTCGTGCTACATCCGATGCCGAATTTGTGTGGCTTTTGGGAAACGATGTTGACTACTAGTGTCCATTTGAATTGGATGTCAGTGACGCGACGGTCGCAAAACAAAAACAAAAACACGACGGCAGTTTGTTTCGGAAAATGTCCTATTTTGATTTGTGCCGTTTCTTGAGCTTTTCTTCGACTATAGATCCTAGAATTATGTGAAGCACTTGTCGGACTTACCGCACGGCACGTATTCTTAGATAAAGTGCACAAAAATTAATTTATTTCTATACCTGAGAGCCTGCACTGCGCCGCCCGCTTGAAGTTCGGCTTCCACGAAAACTCGAATACACCCTGGGAACTCTCTAAAGATTGCATACGCCCGCATGTGCGGAAAATAAGCGGCACAGCACAGAACACTCAAGCTTGCTTATCTTCCTTCCAGCCTGCACAAATTTTACTTTTCTATCGACTTCCAACGAAGACATTCTGTCCGACCAAACACACACAAGTAAAAATTGTCTGCTCGTTTATTGTTTTCTTTTTCTCTTCTTAAATAAATTTTCCTCATATTCGAAAGTGGAACGTAACCCCACCGTAACGGGCACACTCTGAAAAAAAAACCGCCAGGCGCATTCCCTACCTACCTTACAAAAATACAGACAGGGAGAGCTGGCCCAGGCTTCGGGAAGTTGAGTTTCCCATTAGGAAATATGCAGGCTTTCTAGTTCTGCTCTGTGCACTTCACGACGGGGTTTCCCAAACAAAAACTAAAACTCCCTGTATTTTTTTTTGTAAAAAAATATTTTTTTTTATATTTGTAACAAATTACTTTATCTGATTTTTGTTTCTTTAAGTTTCTTGTTTTATTTGAGGCATAGAATCTTTCACGGGGCTTCTGAGGCAACCGGAAATCGGAGTTGGCCTGATGGGAAGCATCTCGTTCGTAACGAGAAAAGAAAAAGGGCGGTCAAAGAAGCAACAAATCGGTATTAAAAAAAAGCTTAGTAAAATAAATTGCTGGTGAAAAATGACAGATACTGACAAATAAAAGTTTCGATCTGGGAAGTTTGGTGGAATCGATAGAATATACAAAAAATCACGTTTCGTGATGTGAAGGCAGACACGTGGGCGCCGTTTTTCACGTCATAAAAAAAGTCTTCGAATTGTAGGTTTTTTTTTTCTCCTTCTATTCGCTGTACGGGTACTTCCCTAGTGTACCGAAAGAAATGATTTATGAAAATTAAGAAACAGGCGTGTGCAGTCGACTATACATGAAAACGGGTTTATTATTCACCTGCATCTGTAAAGAAAAATTTCCTTTCAGGTACAGGAGGTCTTTGACGTATTTTATTCTTGAAAATATTTGAAGTGTTACTCTGATAAATGTACCTTTTATGGGATTGCCTTTCCGGCTACATACAAGTCGGCAATATGCGGAATTAAAAGAAAAATTGCATCACCACTCAATAACTAACTTTTCGACCTATGCAAGTCTCAGAAGTTTCAGGTATGGAATTAAATATGCAGTATAGTATATGTCACGAATAGAAATCAGGTCATATAGGAGAGTATTCTTAAGGCGAACATCTATTTTTTAAGTAGGTGACACGTAAAACCTTACGAAGAGTATCCTCAGGGGCATGATTTTTAGGATGATCTTTCATTTGGTGCTGCTTTCAGTGCGTCCTAAAATTTGGGCTACGTCTTCATGGATCATGCAATCAACCAATCATTCCTTGACTTTACATTATGATTTAACATGCCACGTATTATTTTGACAACATCCGTCGAAAATTAACAAATGCTTTCTTCTTCTTTTTCAAGTACCGAACCAGTTTTTTTTTTCTTTTTTTAGAGAGATTTACATTTTACCTACATGCGCTTCAGATGAGTATGATGTTCTAGACTAAAAAAAAAACGGAACTCAGTTTCTGCACGTTGAGAGACGTGCGAAATAAACTTAAAAACAATGTGTCCAAAATTTAAAAAAAACAGGGTGGTGCATACATCTCTTTTGATGCTCCCATCTCCGCACAAACCTCATTTGACGCTCACGTCGATGGTAATAATGAAAACTGGCGTTGTAGTACAATAGACCGGGAAGCAGAAATCGATACAGAACTATAAAAGTAAAGGCGAAGAAGGAGTAAAGGGCACCCCTGAACAAGGCTGAATGAGTTTGCTTCCACCTCTCACTGGCAGCCTAATTAAGAAGCAGAGGGCGTGGCGAAGTCCTGAACATATCATTAAGGCTCTGCATCCAATCAGATTGGGACATCGCCCGATATGAACACCAAAGAGCGAATCACGAAGAAAGAAGCGTTATCCTGAGATGCCTCGGGTTTTTATAGCTGTCACTGAGTATATTTTCGATGGGACTTTCTTAGCATTTTTTTAAGGGTATAGAAAAACCTTAAATCAAAAGGAAATAAAAAAATGGATTATACAAATGCCACGCCAACTTGAACTTCAAAAGATTAAATTCATGCACCTCGGAGGACCCCTGCGGTGTTGTTTTCCGACTAACGTCAAAAGTCAGAGTCGTGTTACGGGTATATCTACAGTCAGAAGCAAGTCAGTCCTACATAAACAACGTCTCATGTGCTTGATGTAAACTAAACGTTTGTTTAGTGCAGTTAAACAACTAGGAAGAACTTCTGAACGTACATCCAGGAATAATATTTTCACTCATGGTCTCAGGTAGAACGCAGCTCCTTCCCGCGACCAAAAACGTCAGAACCGCACTATACTCTCGCTGACTGAAAAGGGCTTTCAAGATGTCGTGCTTTCACACACTCGATCATCGGACCCTATATATTGTACGAATAGTACCTGTAAAGGCTCTTTTAACTTGCATTACTTAACCATATTACTCGCTCGAGGTAACAGAACAATAAAAGCCGTATTCACAGGACACACTAAAGATTGCCGAATCGTTTTCTCTCTATTACCGTTTATTTATTTAGTTATTTTTTTACTTGTTTCCGCGCCGATTACGACCACACATCTCGTTAGACGCGAGTGGAAAACGGTAAGAGTATCCCCCACCCGGCCAAAGTAAAACAGCCAAGAGCAAACAGCGCGATTCATGGAACCAATGACACGAGAGCAAAAAAGAAAACTCGCGTCGGGCCGCTGTTCCCCAAAACGACGCCTATATAGGAACGGAGCCCCGGCACCGACCGTTTCTGGCAATGTTGTGCGTAGCTTGGTGCGAATGGAGCGTCATTAGGCAATCTCACGGCGCACTCCTTTGGGCCTTTTACTTGCCGTTCTCGCGCGAAGGTGAGCGGAGTCCGGAGGGCGGAGTCCGTCCGAATGGGGGAGGCCATAACTGATCCTGGTCGCTGATGGCTGCGCTGTGCGGCAAAGCCTCTCCCACCGGCCAGTGTGCGCTTCGGGTTCTGGTGGGAGACCACACACACACACACACCCTCCTAGCTGGCAACACCGGCTGTCGATTCACGGAGGGTGAATGTCCCGGGCCAAACTCCGACGAAGCTGATTGTTTCTCGACGGAGAGTTAGTTGGGCCCGCGTTCGAATCAATCCGGCAATGAACGACTGTCCGAATCAGACCAACTGTTACAGGGCGAGATCTGTACCGAGTTAGAACATAGGTCGGCCGGATTTCTAGGATTTGCTGACACTACTGACAGGCTGTTATTAAAGTGAGTACGGCAGTTAGTTACAGCTTAATAAGTCCGGGGCGGGGCCTATTGTGATCGGGCTGCTTGCTCCGTAATTTCGTTCTTGGCCGCTCTTTACTGGCTGCTGCCGCCATCCCAACGGTTGCGGATCGATAATTAGATGCTCGGTACACTCGAACAGTGGGCGATTTTTAAGTTGTCGGTGACTCTTGCTTATTCTTAGTTTTCGGCAAAACGGAAGTCGTAAAACCTCCGTGAATTTATTTTTCCGCAACCTGTAAAATCCCCAAATATGCCAATGGAATATGTGACCCAAACCATTTTTGTGCACGTCGTATATTTATTTTTTTTCTCGACAATTACAGCTCAAATTACAAAGCGACGGCTGGAAAGTTGTTGCTCAACCAGGAAGAAAAAGGGGGGGAGGGAATGGTGAATAAGGAAAGGGGGGGGGGGGGAGTATTTTTACTCTTCTCTAAAAGGGATTGTTTTCTCAGGACTCTGCGTTTATCTTCATCAGATAGGTCTCTTTATTTTGTAATTTGTTTTAATTGCTTGGGATTCGTTAGTTACGATTTCGGCTAGCATTGCCCCAAACATGTTTCTCATGAACTATAAGAATATTTACCCTTAGACAACAAGAATTTCCACTCCTGGACTGCGAAAATGTCTACTCACAAAGTGCAAAAATGCCTATTTCAAGTTCTAACTACAAGAATGTCCACTCCTGAACTAAAAAAAGTTATACTTATGAGCTAAAAGGATGTCCGCTTCTGACCTACAAGAATGTCCATTCCTAGATTAGAAGAATGTCCACGCCTTGATTACAAGAATATCTACTCTTGAACAACAAGAATGTATATTTCTTAACTACGACAATTTCTACACTAATGTTTAAAGAATGCCTACTCCTGAACTACAAGAATGTCTATTCCTGGTCCACAAGAATATCCACTTCTGGACTACACGGATGTCGGCTCATGGACTACAAGAATATCCTCCCCCAGAATAGAAGAATGTCTACTCTTGGGCTACATTAATATCCACTTCTGGACCACAAGAATATCCTCGCCTACTCTACAAACATTTACACACCCTGAGAAACAATAATGTCCACACCTGGACTACAATAATGTCCACATTTTAGTTCTGTCGATGTCCATTCCTGGACATGGCCATTACTCATCACGCTTTAAGCACTTCCAATTCTACTACTCTCTGGTTTACCACTGTAAAAAATGAAATAGATTAGAGCTTTTATGTTTGTTTTTATACGCTTCCTAACCTTTAATAGGTGAAATAAAGAGGCTCAGACAATATTATCCTGAGACCAAAACAATGAACACTGAAGGTCGCAAAAAAAAAAAGAAAAGACTAATAAAACTATTGTGTCCACCTAAGAGCCATGTCCATATTTTGTAGCCTCATTTTCGCCACTTTATATATCTGCACCCGTATCTGATATCCGCAGTAAATCTCGCGATGCTTGCGGCGACCGAGAAAGATTAACGCCGACCAAACTACAGCCGTGCATTTTCTCATTACACTTGCTCCCCCCCGAATGTCCGTGCAGAGGGATAGCACTGAAACGCGTCCATTTCTGTCACGTAGGCAGCGCCTCTAGGCTGCGAAACGCCCCGCGCGCAGATAGAACGTGCAGGCCCGTCAGCGCCACCTGGGGCGCTTTAATTTCATAAATGCAATCCCAAAGGCCCACTCATTCCGCCTTTATTTACGACGGGAACTTTGGATGGAACCGTTATCTCGTGCGATTGTACAACAAATAAATAAATAAATAAATAAAGCAAACAAGCAAATAAGCAAACAAGAAAGGATTTGTTTCGCCGACTAGACTACACGGGATGCTATGTTCGCATTCGTTTTTACTCGCGTGTGGCAATAGGAGAGGAGGGTACAGGGACATCGTTTTATTGTGTAATGGATTCGGGGTTTTCGATGCATACGTTATTGACCGGAATAAAATGGCACACGGCTGTTTTCATCTCTCTTCTTGTGAGGGAGGCTCAGTCTGGCGGCGACATCTTCGGACCCTTATTTATTCATGTTGGAGGCGTTTACTGTCGTAAACAGGGGGTCAATGTGTGAGCCTAGGTCATTTTATTGCCTATTTATACCATTGCTTAAAGTATTCTGAAATGAAAGATCATTTTTTTATGGTGTCGGAGTTGCGACATGCGTCTTTTTGATTGAGTCTGAGTTCAACAAACTACCGAGTAATGAGTTAAAATCAGGACTTAGTGTTAGGCATATTGGTATCGCAAATATTAGTAAATACTAGATTGCTGCGAATAAATACCACTAGACACGTTTTCTAGACATGGTCTTGAGTGGTTTTGTCATTGATTCGTGACGGTTTCATCTTCAAGAACGAGAACAATCATAGTATTTTATTCAAAACAATAGATCTGAGCAAAAACGTTCGACCTCATTGCTTTAGAGTTTTCCTCACTGATCCACGTACAGTAACACGTGTGCATTTTTAGCTGGAACTGTTTGCTCACAAGTCAAGAACGTGATCATTTATAGCACATTTGCTTTATTAAAATAGACGTAGTGCATTGTAAGACTCCATTCAGCCTAGATGACGGCTCAGTAAAGACCTACTGAACGCAAGGAAAATTGGCCAACCCTATCCTTTCCAGAAATGACAGCGCCCGTGTTTCAGTTTAGAAAACGCCTTATCTATTTTTTTAAGTAGCCACACGGAAAATGCTAGAAACATTTTACACATTTAATGATGTAAAATGGCTGTTCCAGATACTTGCCCCATTGTTACCTGCTTTCAGCACCCTTAATTTTATTACTTCCTTTTTAATGGTGAAATGCTGTGATATTGCATGAAACACTCTTGAACGTTGGTGGAAATAAAACGGTGTGAAAAGGGTTCTACGTTGAAGAAAGACCGACGCCTTTCCTCAGGATGAACATACATATTTTCCGAAGGGTGTTTGTCTTTTAGAGCAGATTGTTCTAGCAGATAAATTGAAAATCATTGCCTGTACGAATGATTTGTCACTTGATGCTAGGCTCCTTGAACTTTGGTGCACGTATTATGCTTTGCGTGAAATATTGACAATAACGGAGCAGCATAGATGTAACCTACTAATACAGCAGACGGTAACCGGCGAGTGTCTTTAAATTGTCAGATTAACAGCCAACAGGGTCTTAGTACTCCCTCTCGTGCGTCATTTACTTCGTCTGTATTGGCCTTTGTTTGTTCATATATGAACTACATGTGGTACTAGATGCTTGTAAACTTGTTGCTTGTATAGAAAAATCACTAGATAGGTGCTGAGATCGCGAACATCCTATTTTTGGTGTATTCAACAGCAGTTTAAGGGCGCTCTCTATTTACATACTTGAAGGGCCCCTGAAAAGAAAATGCTCATTATAAACAGTCTGATTGGGACACGCGTGTTAAAAAATATATTTTAGGCAAAAAAAATATTTTAGAGCAATATTGACGGCGAGAGATCTATACGAAATTCTGAACGCAAAGTTCATGACGTCACGTAATGGTCATTAGCTCTTTCCACATCAACGTGAAAGCTAGTATAAGAGTCCACGCGCCCGAAATTTCGACAAAGAAAGCAAGTGGAAAGAAGGTGACTACCGTCTAAATGGCGTCTCGCGCAGTCAATATTGCTCTACATCTTTTTTTTTTCACGTAAAATTAAGTTTTTAACGCGCGTGTCCCAATTAAACTGTTTATAACAAAAAAATATATATTTTTTAAGGGGCCCTTTTAGAATGTAAAATGTGTTATTGTGAAGGCTCAGATGATTTACCGCTGCACTTTTTTTTCGGTGCTTTGAACACACCTTTTAAACGTAAAATAGTATAAGTCGATAAGAAAAAGCGAGCACTTGACTTACGCTAATCTCTAGTTAAAGCGATTAATGACACTCCATACCTGAAAAAACACCGCCGTCGCTAATAGCATTGCCTAGCCTAATCTGGTTTCGCGGGATAAAACGTCGCATATTATAGGAAGTACTCTACCGATATTAAAACGTGTTTACCTTCTGGTTGCAAAAACTTAATAAAAATAACTCAAAGGTTTTCACCTTAAACTAAGTTCGAGCGAAGGAGCTGGGAACTCGAAATAGCTATTTAGGTGCCGTCTATTTGGCTAATACGTGTAAAGACATTCGCAAGCGTAATAAAAAATGTGCTTATTTTTTAAATTTTTATTAATAATTGCAGCTACGGTAACCGTTTGTTTAATATTTTGTTCAGTACAAAACTTTCTAAATAGGTACAAGATAGATGCATGGTTTCACTTCATTGAAAGGATTGTAAAAAGACACCGATGCCAATAGAAGGCAAAGACGGACTTTCTCAATTATATTTTACGTTGTGTTCACTCGCTACTGGGGATTTCTTTTTATGATGCATCAAGCCCTTATTTTTTTTTCTGCAATGGTGAAATTCCTATCGTTTGATTGGAATCGGGTCATCGACACTATATAATTTACTTATATTCAACACTACTTGCGCCTTTTTCTCTGGAAAGAAGTTTGAAAACAACAATAACGCGATACCTCACCGCTGGGCATCATTCCAGAAGAATTATGTATGCAGTGAAAGTCATCTAAGCGGAACTTAATAAAAATATAAATTAATGAGCGCTAATAAATACTACATTGTGGGTATCAAGCTACAAGCGTTCAAATAAAGACTCCATGAAGTCACCACAGTTACCATAAAAAAAACACTAATGCACGTTCTGTTTTCACATAAAGTGACGTGTTTCGTGTTTTGTATTTTACCTGCGCAGCTGCGTCGATTCTCTAAGCAAGTCGTCAGCAATATACGTCAAGTAAAACGCGGTAATCGTAAGAATTATCTGGAGAAACGGTAATGCTCTGAAACACTGCCTTTTTCTCCCGAACGCTGCCGTTAAAAAACAAAAATCTAAAATGCAAAATAAAATACTAGGAAAATAGAATTAAAGTGTTTTCAGTGTGCCGCGCATTTTCTAATGGAATTTTTCATTTTAATAAATAGTTTTTGTCGGGGCGTTTGTTAATGATGCACGCAAAAACCACGATAATTTCAGAATACTTTTTTTTTACTATCATTTGATGAAGTAAACCGCCCCGCGGAGGCGCTCGGAATTACAGGTACATGCCTATTCCACACTCGTAATTATTCTTTTCCTCCAAAAGGCACTATCATTCATCTTGGCTACCAAGGGAGGAACTTCAGATTGCGTCGTTTATTTTGGAGAACGAATACGTTCTGCAACGTTTTTAGTGTGACGCAAGAAAATTCTTACGTTTCGCCTGCCTGGCAGCTCAGCGCAAACTATTGGGCGTTCTGAAACTATGCAGTGTTTGCTTGAAGACATGGGTAGAAAAATGCCGTGTCTCTACTTTTCAGACCAACGGACGTTTGAATTCGGTGGTTTATACAGCAGTCTCATAATTATAGCAGTTACTCAAAGTGATATTGTTTATTGAATCAATCACAGGTGCACTTGGACTTCGGTTCGGATAGTTTTAAGAAAAAGAACAATGAAACTTATTACTTTACAATATCTTTACAAATAGGCGAGGTGAAGCGAATTACGCCTGGACCTTGGTTCGAGTATTCGGTAGAAAACTTTTATGCAGACCTGCGATCCAAGTCAAATTTTCCTCGTGTTTATTTTTAATGATTATTGAGGTAGGAATTTAACCACTGACCTTAAGATTGCTCGTCGAACGTCGGGGCGCATATTTACGCTTATATATTAATGGTGTTTTATTTCCTCTGCCGCTCCGCAAATATTTCTAGCCGTCAGGTCTTTTTTTTTTTTTTGGTTCTCCGAAAGTCCAGTTGGGACTTTGTAATGGAACTTTTTTATCACGCAGGTATTGCCTACGCTTTGGCACCCAAAACAAACGAAGATATCCGTGTCCACATTGGAGAGCAAACACAATATAATTTTCGGTCAGTGGGCTGGCGGTTTTTTGCTTCAAGCAAACTTTACGTTCATTATAAATTTCAGTTTTGAATAACAAACAAAGTTTAATAAAGTAGTAAATTCAGCTATATATTGATCGGCTAACGTAGTTGTGTCATAAAGCAGTCATTAATATAGTAAGAAAGTACTAAAGTGAGGGAAGAAATAAATCAAACATTAATATTTAGCACATAAAACTGCAAATTATAGAATCCATGAATGAAGGAATAAAGACTGAAAATTGTGCGTTCGGATTTATGACCTAATTCCAGGTAAACGATAATCAAAAAGAGCCTTGAAGCATACGTTGCCATTATATATTTTACTGGGGACAATTCTAGATCAATACTATATGGCCAGATATAATATTACAATTAATACTTTCGTATTACTTTAGCCGAAGGAAGTTTATTTTCAACATATATTTGACAAGCAAAACATTGACCAATTGTGTTGATGATTTGCATATGATGCGTCAACCTTAAAAACATTTACTCAAGTAGTAAATTGGGCACATTAAATCGCGTAATCATTTTAGTCCAAGAAATCAGGATGTAAAATCTTCATGTTTATTGTGGCGTTGAATATTTAATTGGCGAAACAGCTTTGCTCTTATACAAAGCCCACGTCCGAAACTATAATATTCCACTCGTTTCTAACTTATGCGACTTTCATTCAAACTGTGTACTCCATTCAAGCCAGTCGTTCATTTATAAAGACCCTAAAATAAATGCTCTGAGATGCATCTTCTTTGTCATCCCTTCAATTGCGGCCTCCGCATAATTCCGAGAGAGACTTCCGGCGTGAGAATGCATCCGTATGCTCGGCCACACACACACAGACTCGCCGACGGAAGAATGACCGCATTCGAAGACGAAAAGCGGGAATAACTCCGAGATAACTCCAAACAAATATCCCCAAATGACAAAAACAAATGTTCAGAAAGCAACGACGAAACATTCCACGCTGTTCGAGGCATTCGCATCCGCCCCGCGCGGCTCTGAGAGAAACGCATGTGTCTTCTTTCGCGTTCAAGTTCCCATGCAAGATGGAAAAAAAATATATATATCTATATATCAAGTGCTGGAAAGCCTCGACAACTCGCGCGCATCGGGAGATTAATGCTCTTACCTTACGGTGTCTCTTCCATGTTTTGTTTCTGCATTTTTTTTTGTCGGCTGCGTGTTTTCCTGTGGCTTGCTCACGGGTTGATCCGCTTGCTGGTAAAGTTTTCGGTTGAAATAAGGCCGCACTCAGAGTGTGCCATGCTCGCGTTCTTGACCGCCATTCCATCTTTCCGAAAGCAGGGCCCGAGAAAGGGTATATACGGCACCTAAGTGCTTCGCATCCTTGCGGAGAGAGACGAAGATGAAAAGAAAATGAGCCAGAAGTGGCTTCTGCACGGTTAACCTCGCATGAGGCCCAGAAGAGAGATGGTGGAGGACTGGGGCCCAGGTATATACCCGCGAGCACTCGTAAAAGCTCAGGGTATTTCGCGGATGTTGGAAAACTTTCGTTTTCTTCTCGGACGTACGCTCTTACCTATGTGCAAAGTAAAACTGCAAAACGCATTTTGGGTCTTTCAGTGGGATATTGTTGTGTTAAATAATTAAGACGCAAGAATAATGGTGTACCAACCAACAATTATCGTAGGTTTGCGGATAAGGGCTTTGCTTTCTGTGTCATTGCCTCTAGCATTTTTTTTTTCATTTTAGGAGTGACCATATTGAGAGAAAAACACTATAAATATTTATATTGGTTGACCGCCTCAATTCTCATTATGATATGAGATATATGACCTGTATCAAAACTGGTTTCCCGTACGTATACCGGGCTCTATTCATGCAGGAGTCAGGACCTGTATGCACACAAGTTTCTGTGTTCATGCAGGACCTGCATGAATAGAGGTTTTCCTCTATGCTAGCTCACATTAACCTATAAGACAAATTACCAATTTTCAGGGTTTATTTTTCGTAAAAGTTGGATGGTGTTTTTTCTGATTTTATTATTTGCCCTACATTCGAAGTTTTTCTGAGATTATTTTTGTTAGACATTAAATTTTTCGGGAATTTGGAGTTTCCGAAATTCCTACCTGCGTGGGATGGAGTGCCGAAGTAATTTCAACTGTCCCACCTCCCTCTACAATGAAATGTACGGGTTCATATCTTCAAGTCTTATAAAGCAGAACCTCTACCCGCTCTAGGAAGCCCAAATCGAAGTACAAACCTTAAACTTGAACAGTGGATTTTGTCGTGGAGCAAAAGAACCACGACCCGTTGTCCTGAAGGAACCTCCGTGGAGATAAACGTATGCGCCCTTCATCAATGATCTGAGATTTGAAAGGAAACAGGAGTGGCCCCTACTTAATAAGACTGACGAAATTACGAAAAATTTACTGGCGCGAATTTTTTCTGAATTTTTCGAATTTATATTTGAAAAAAGAAACCCTATATATAAGTAGTATTCCACCTTTCCGATGCTTATTTTTCGTGAAATTCGGAGGCAGCGTTTCGAAGTTTATTCGTAATGAATATTTGGGGTTCATTGGAGTTTATTCTTGTTAGATTCCCAATTATCAGAAATTCTGAGGGTAATTTACTCTGTTCCCAGTTTCAAAAAGAATTAAAACAATATACATATACAGTCCGGGTATCATATCTTGTTGTCCTGAAGGAACATTGACGAGCTAAAACGAAAAAAAAAACATTTTTGTAAGTAGTTCGATATTCTACGCAGTCGCACCTCAGAACCACTGAGCTTGTGCTCTTATGAAGTTTATTTGTACAGTACCATCTTTAGCGTGTCTGTGTTTTTTTTTTTTGTCGTCCCCTCGAAACTTTGAGTTTTTCGGTTAAATCTGGATTTACGGTAAACTTACCGATGAGTGTTTTTTGAATTTTTTCGTATTTATCTGAGAACACGAAATCTTATCAATAACGAAACAGGTTCGCCTGTTCAAAAAGACGGCAAGCTATCTAGATGAAACTGCTTCAAAAGGCCATCTACAACCGACATAGAAAAAAATTAAAAGGATGAAACTGCTGAAATTTACTGTAAATATTTTAACGAATGTATCATACAGGTACATCAGGTTAAATCTTATTTAAATATTTTTTCTTCGGTGCTTATCAAGACGCCAAAGTCTGGAAAGAGACCTACGCCTTTCTTACCACGATATGTTTATGCTGCAAGAATAAAAAAACTCGATAACTACTCGGAGAACTCTTGAACATGGTGTGTCACCTGCAACGTAGATTCTATCGTTTCAGTGCGTCTAAACCTAGGAGTTTTTCGTTAGATTGGTTGTGAAGTTTGGGAGAGTTGTTAAATATTTGCACTTCAATCAAATAACCTCGTTAGATCTCTTCAGGCCCTCAAAAAGCCACGGCAATAGCAAAGAAGTCCAGAGAAAATCATACAAATTTCAACGCATGTGTGTGTCTCTGTGTTTTTTGTTTGATTTTTTTATCTTTCGTTTTGTTCAAGAGAGCCGAACGGCCGATAGCTAACATTATATCTAAAATTAAACGACAAAACGTTTTGTGTACTTATCGAAAGTTATTGAAACATATTAAAATTTCGCACCCGCATTTGGTCTAGAATAGCATAAAAAGAAAAATAATAACCCGAGATTACTTTACAGCATTTACATCCGTCCTCTTGTCATAGCCCCCTGGAAGTAGAAGTTGGAACTCGTTTGTTTGTGCCAGCAATTGAAAAAAAATCTGAAATAGCCAATTGAGAATTCTGATGAATTACTGGTGAAACCAATCTCTGTCAAAAACATACAAACACACCCTACTATTTTATCAAGACTTAATGTATATAGGTTTACAGAAACACGAATCTCGGTGGGCCTAAATTAAATTATTCTTGATTATAATGCAATCAAATGCGAAGGTGCAAGCGAGCTGCAGAAGAGTGACGAAATATATCCCTGGAGAAGGGCAACAAGGGGGACAAAGGACAAACACAAATCTCCAAACACAGCTAGGTGACTGATGCGCGACCGCGCACCATTCACCTAGCTGTGTTTGGAGATTTGTGTTTGTATTGTCCTCTTGTTCACATTCTCCAGGGATTATTTTCGTTATTTATTCATGGTGGTAAATACGCCTAAAACACGGTACAAAGAAAGAAGCACACAGGACGACGCGTAACTTGCAACCTGAACTTTACTGCACAAGTACCAACTAGCCCAACTGACAGATTTAATGAAATTAATATTTTTACGTCGTCTGGATACCCTGAGAAACCAAAATTTCCACCGAAATTGCGCCGTTTTATCTCCATAAAACGGCGCAATGTCGGTGGAAATTTTGGTTTCTTAGACTTCCGAAAACGACATTGGAGGATATAGAGGTTACAACCAGGTATGTTGCTTGTTTGTGGGCAACGTAAAGGTTTATTTAGTTTATGTATATTGGGAGTCTTAAAGGCCCATGCTAATGGACCTTGAATGCGAGATATCAACATAGTGAGTGCCGGGTGAAATTTCGAAATAATATTCAGGTATACCTTTGCGACATACGCGCCTGCCGATATCGCTCACGTGTGCGTAGTACCAGTGCGTAGCCACCGGTACGCGATACTCGCCACCTGAATGGAGATACCGCTACCGGTACGAGGATACCGGCGGCTTGGCTGTTGGTCTCGAGATGGACCTAGAGGTGGCGCTACTGTCGCAGCTATCATCATCATCATCGTATTTGGGATAGAGGTATGGCCGCCCCGCATAAACTTTCCACGTTCCTGTGCGAGACAGTGTAGATTGTTGCGTTTATTTTGTCGCCTATTTTCGCTGGAAAAACAATTTTGTCTAAAAATGATGAGTTACTGTCAATTCTCCATTGATGGTTGAATCATATTCCGAGCGTGCGGCCTAAATTTAAAAACTCGCGTGGGTGTATGCCTTGTCTGCTCTGGGCAGACATTTGGTGCGCATGGATCACCACGACGGATGCCTCTTTCCGGGTGAACTGCACTATTTATGTTAAATACTTGTTTACTTTAAACTACGAGGGGGACCTAAAAGCAACTGGAATGCATCTCTGGAGGGCGGGGCCTCGTAGAACCAGCTTCCGCCGCTAACAATGCTGAGCAGCAACCCCTTCCAAGTCAGTTTGCCGACAGGCGGCGTCCACCACAGTTCTAGCGACATGTTGTAATTTATTTTTCCAAACGCTTCAAAATTATTCCTTGGTTTTCGATATGTCTGATATTAAGGACCTCCCACATTCGAAAAACGATTTTTTTTAAATACTTTTTCGTACGGGCGAACAGAAAAAAATATTACGTGGGGCGAGGTCCGGAAAACACGAATGGTGAAGAAACGGTGTCACGCAATCTTTACTAAAAAGTTGTTGCACTGGCAGGGCAGCGTGTGCTAGGACATTGTCGTGATGGAACCACCCTACCCCTTTCTCTCAAATTGGGACGTTTCTGCCTTACCGAGTTACTCAAGCATCGCAAAATTCCGAGGAGAATCACCTGATTAACAGTTTCACCAGGAGGAAAAAACTCGGAGTAGAACAATGCGCGTATGTTCCGATGCTTGCATCACTTGACGAGGTTGAGGATCGGCCTGAACGAGGTTGGTCGTCGATCAAATATTGATCGGTCTTGAAGCGAGAAAACCACACGTGGACCCGAGATTTCTTAATAGCGTCGTTTCTGTAAGCTGTCTGAAGCATTACAAAAGTTTCCGCCGCCGTTTTTCTCTAAAGAAATCAAAATTTCACGGCCGCACGCTTTTTTATCAAATCAAACATTGCAAAAAAAAGACACAAAAAAACGAGAAATGATATTGTAGCGCTTGGGAAAAAGATCAAAACATGCCACTAGAACTTCAGCAGACAACGGCGGTCAGCAAACTGACTCGAAAGAGGTGCCGCAAAGCGCTGCTAGCCGCGGAATCTGGTACTACAAACGGCCCGCACTCTAGAAATTTATTACGATTACGTTTGGGCCCTCCTCGTAGATGTATCGGTTCGCTAGCGCGGAAATGTAACAAAACAAAATATTTCATTCCGGATACTTACAAAATACTGGTACTCTGGATTGTGGAATCGCCGATCCTATGCATTCTTTTCGCGTAAATTCTAGCTTCCGCGGAAATATAAATACTACGCATTGAGAACATTAGTTATGCATTGAAAATTACCGTGCTATTTCCAGTTTCTTTGAGTATAAGAAGGTTCCGCTGCAGCCAATGTTTCTCTGTATACTACATGTTCCATGATGTGGGTAAGTGTTTCCGATTCGGAACAATTCTACTACGCTGCGATGAGGGGAGAGTGTCTCTAGTTACGATCCGCAAACTGTTCCTTGGCACGAGAACTGAGACAAGTGAAACAAAACTGTTGTAATGGATCTTCCGCGGGTGAGATAAACGAGTGAAATGGAGCAACGCAGCAGCGTGCATGTTATGCTTTTCGGTAATGTTTGTTCACTCACTTCAAATTTTCTCAGAGCGGGCCGCGCATTTCAAGAGGCTAATATTATAAATTTATCGCTAAATCATCTTCTACTGAAACGTAGTGGACCCTGCGACTCCAACAGACAGCCTGCACCACAACACAGGCAGCATCTGCCGCAGCGAAAACCTTTACTGATGAGGGCCTAGCGACTCTCACCATACTCTCAGACAGACATCGCCCTAACCTTACGCATATCAGGAGTGGGGTGTTCATCGATCAACCTTCGGATTATTTGAGTGATGCCTTAATGAGAATACTTTTTTAGTCGTTTAATTGGAGTCTTGTACTGAAGACAGTTCAAATCAAAAAAGTCGAAAATGCCTGAAAAAAAAATGTTGAAAATGGGACAGGAAGACGTCAATTATGACATAGTAAAAATAGCAAAAACAAATGTGTTGCTTAATCTTCTTGTATATAATGTGACTAGAGAAAAATCAACTAATGGATATATCGATTGATTAGTCTATTAAAGAGTGGCGATCAGTCGGGTTAACTTTTTTATCCACCCTCAGCTCTAACCAACACTCGGTGTTTTGTAAAATTTATGGCTTGTGCCAGATAGCGAAATTACGTCGGACCCGCAGTTCTACAGACCACAACAGTGAGATTATGGAAGCATCCGTCTTAATATTTATCGCTTTGTTGAATTTTCACGCCTGTAAAAAAATCAAAGGTAGGGGACTCGAAGTGCGCTGCGGAGAAATCGAAACTATTCTTGTTCAAAAACTCCTGGAAAGGATCAATCAGCGACTTCAACGTCCGACTCGGTGACCAGCCGATACCGAAGCCCGACGTCCGTCTGAATCCTGGGACAGTGTATCCACAGGAAGAGGAAACAGAATCTCGATCGACAGACTGGTCACCACAACTGAGCCTAGTGATCGGCATGCTGAAAGCATACGGAACAAGCGACAAGGACTCAAAGAGAGGAACGTCGTGCACCTGGTGCAGGCCTTCGCGATCTCTCGCATCACCACGGGACAGCATACCTCCGCCTGCATCGAGGTCGACATCGACATACTGAACGTTACGATCAGAAAGGCGTACAATTTCGCGTTCGGAGCACCGGATTTTGCCTGCACCGAACGTCTCTTAGAAGATGGGCATCCACAACAAGATCGAAGAGCTGATAGAAGCGCAGCTCAACGTCCAGCTGTAACGACTCGACGGGACGGCCAAGGGTAGCCTGCTGGAAGCTGAACCTCGAGGTACACGACGGAGCCCACATCACGACTCCCCGAAGACCCCTCTCCCGGAGATTAGGTACCAAGATCAAGACCAGCAGGATACCCTGAAACATGCACCACAAGAGACGCCGAAAGGAAGAGCAGGTCAGAAGCCCAGGGATGGACGTGGGACCGCAGGAGCAGCGCCTTACACGACGACGCCGCCGGATCCCAGATGGAATCGCCACTGCGGCCGTGACAACGTAGGACTGGGAAAGCGATACTGACCGACTCTCCAGAGGCATGCAGAAGCTTGGCGACGAGTTCGGTCGGACCCGCGGCAGCAACGCCTCCGCAAGCACCCACCGGAGTCGGCGCAGTCGTGTGGACGCCGGGCCACGCGGGACACAGGGGGAACGAGACGACACCGCCGCAGCCGGAAGTCTTCCGAACCGAGCCCCTCACTCCCCGCAGCAGCCACCTGTCGCCGGGCAGGACATACTCGAGTGCCTGAACCACATCCACTCGACAGGCGGACGTCCCCTCCGCCATGCAAGTCCCTCTCGAAGGAGGAAGAATACATCTTACGCAGACTACACCAAAAATTCCAAGCGTGGTACCCCTCGCCCACGTGCTGTATCAGTGTTCCGGGAACAGGCTGATGCCTACCACGCCATCTGAGCCTGCGAAAAACTTCGAACTTGAACCAATCAGGGATCCGACGGTCATACGGTGGAGGCCACGCTCCGGAGCGAGGACCGAGCTAGCAGCGCTTGCTGGTGAAGAGAGCCGAGGCGGCGTGCAAGGCCAGTGGAGCCCCGGACTAGGCGCACCCACCCGCCGACTTTGCACATCTTTCCTTATTCCTCGAAACCCTATACCTTCCTTTCTCCCCTTCTCTCAATAAAGATGTTTCTAACAACAACAGCAACAGCGATACAATATAACGTTTGGTAAAAGAAACAACAGAAAACACAAGCATAAAATAAGGAGAGTGCAGCTCTGCTGGAATAAGGCTTGTGTCGTCGAGATCCATGCTTTTGAACGTATTGAACGTGCGCCCGTAGCAGACGACGTACGGCGGTATCCCCGTTTTCGCATGCTTCCAATTTCGGCCGCACGGTGGCGACGAGGTTCGAGCTCGAGGCGAATATGATCTATCGCCGGTAACATTGTACTAGCGCGCTTCCTCTATCCCTTTACGGGTAACCCAACCAGTAAACCTTTCGTGATTATTGCCGGTATCTGGTCACCGTGTGACACGTATTCGTGCTCCGGAAACCGGTATATGTGGGTACCTGCTATGGTTATACCCTGTGGCCTCTACGAACCTCAGTGGACCAGTATAAAGTGGTACAGGTATTTTTCAGTATCGAACTTAGTGGTTTGCAACATTTTTTTAAGCGTTAGTACGCTTTCGAATCGGTGGGTGGGCTCATCTTTTGCAGATTGAGGTGGACATTCCTTAGGAAGTTATATGATGTGATTTCGTAAAAACGTACCTGCTTTCTAACAACGATTTATCCAGTCGAGATATGCTAAGACGAACCGCACTGGAAGCATATTCAAAATTGCTACAAGGATCAGAAACAAAAGCTTACTAGACATCACGGTACCATATGTTTATATAGTTCTCTGCACGAGTTGTTATTTTTCCTTTTTTTAATTTACGCGATTTATTTTTGTTTATCAACTATATGCAATTCCCTGGTTTAGAAGAAATGTCATATTTCACCTCAAATTTTCCACTTCTCGCCCTGTGAGTCCTTACAGCTAAATCTACGTGCCGTCGGGTCCAATTAGTAGAAAGTTGGGGTGATATATTTTCCTACGTGCTTATCAACCCTTGGATCTTGAAGCACCCCTACGCACGTCGGAGCAACATACCTCGTGGCTCACAACTTGCTAGTGATTGGGCCTGGCGTTCCGTAGCTTCGACTACAGCAGCGTAAGGTGAGTGAAATATATATCGCTGAGCGCTCAGACGCCGCATTGCTGAGCGAGAAGCGGTGTGCTTCAAAGACACACGCATTGAAATAAAGGTAACCGCAAAGGCGTTTTCTTGATAAGCCTACCCACATTACAGGTATATTCTGCTGACACAGATTTACAAGTTGGGTGCCTCTCGGTGACATGCTGTTTTATCTGAACCAACTGGATATAATCTTTTATTGCTATCTTCTTAATTTATTCAGTTTCAATTAAGGAGTTTCATTTAGCTGAACTTAGACTAGAGTAAAAGTTACAAAAAGGCCCCCATTCACTAAAACAATTATTGAACTCAGGCTTCCTTCTTTAGCATGGGTTACTAACCTGAGGAAATGTATAAGGCGCTCAATTAATAAAGTAACATTGTAAACACACATTATGTTAACTCTTTCTCTTAACATTTCGTCAAGATGCAGGGAGAGGAGCATACTGGCGGGGATTTCCACTTAGCTGCTAGCAAGGCTGATGCTTGTCCTCCAACGTATGAAGCCACTGCGATAGGGTACCGCAGCAACCACATTTTGGCGTTTCAAAACCTTATATAAACTTGGCTTGCTAACTTGATCGTGCCTCATCCACACGCCACCGTAGAGTATATCAGCTCCCTAGCTAAAAGGGCGCAATTAAAAAAGCTGCCTATTGAACCATGAGAAACACGTTTAACAATCCAGCACTAAATTGTGTATCTTCTTCTTTGATATCTGTACAGCCTTTGTTTACTAAAAAATAGAAAATTATAAATTCATAAGTATTCCAAGGATTATTTTGATTGAACTAAAGCTCGTTCTGTAAGTTCATCGGGTTAAGATCTATAGTCACCTAGAGGTTTATAATAACTAAAAGTTAATAGTGTAGCTCTGCTTCCGATGCTAGTATTCAAGTTTAATATATGTGGCGGCTAAGAATCAGTTAAGCAGGTGCAATCTAAAAGGGAATTAAGGAAGAAAATGTCGGGAATGGCACAATTGTTCTATACGAGTTTGTTGTTACGTTTGTTTTAATTTTATTTGGCATTTCAGTCATTTTGTCTAAACTATTTGATGCAAAAATGTTTCAAAAGCCGCGACTGGACATGATAAAACAAATATTACAGACTTGACTTAACAAAGTTAACCGTTTTAATGAGACGTTTCATCTCCCATGCGGGAGACATTCTCAGTGAGTACCAACAGGGACACGAGTGGCTCTGAGGCGACAAATCGGCTTGCAAAGTTAACCGCGGCCCTGATCCTGACATGTTACACTGATTTAGTGAAATAGGGTATGGTTGCTGGGCTCTCACTCATGTGCCTGTTGGAACTTATTGAGGAATTCGCCAGCATAGGAGATTAAATGTCTGATTAAACTGTTAATTCTGTTAAGTCTATGTCGGTGTTATTTGTTTTATCAAACTATATGAACAGTCTTTTTCACTAGGTCAGCTTAGAGTCGACAAAAAAACATGGAAGTTGATTCCACTTCACAGAACCGGAGATAATCGCAGTCCTTTTAACTTTAGACCCCTTTCAGTTGCAAAGACTTGTAAAACAATGTAACATACCATTAATTTTAATCCGGTTAAATTTCTTGAAGCCAATTCGTTCTTCTAACCTAACCAGTAGGGTGTTCGTAAATAATGTTTGGGTGAAACGACAATTGTAATATTAACGTATTATTTTCATCATGTATTTGATCGCTGGTCGGGGGTTGAGAGTATTTTTCTGTAGTTCTCAAATGTGTTTAAAACGTGCCTCAAAATCGCCTCTTCTCCTAGCTCGACAAATCTAATATTAAACCTAGTGTGATTTCTTGGATTCGCTCAAGTCTGGCTCATCGATCATAATTTCTGAATTTTCATATTACCAACTCATCGGAAACTTAAATAACATCCGGAGTACCTCAAGGATCTGTGCTTGTGCCTTTGATTTTTAATACTTGTGGTAATGACTTAACTTCGCATGTTTCCTTTTCTCTTTGCTTATTTGCTGACGATTGTTTTGTTTGCCGCAAAATAGACAACAGCTCTGGCATATCACTTTTTTAAATTACATCGATTCTATATCACGTTAGGGCAACCGTAGGCGCATGTCGCTAAACGTTATAAATGTAAACACAAAATAACTTTCATTTCATTTAAAAAACTTATATCTTATATTCTTGATGATATGACATTGGAAAAGGTTGACACAAATGTATGGACGTTTACATAATATCTAACTTCAAACGGGACTCACGTGTTCAGGGCGTCATTTCAAACACCAACCTTATTTTTGACTGTTTAGAACGTAATATTTTTCCAAACTCATTCAACTCGAGATTTCTTTTTCTTTAAAACGCAAATCAGGCTGAAACTAAAGTACGCTTTTGTTGTCTAGGACCCTAACACTGATAATCTTGTTAACGCCTTGGCAGCTGTCCATGATAGACCCGCGCGCCTTATTCATTCTAATTTCTATCGAACATCAAAATGTAACATTTATTAAAAATGAGAGACGTTTACAAATATATGTAATGCGAAACTAGAGCGCAGCTCTTGAGGAGGAGGAGGAGAGGATAAGCCCCTCCTCCTCATCCGTACCCGCCCCTCCTCTTCTTCTTCCCTCCTCCTCCTCCTTCCCTCTTCCTCCTCCTCTCCTCCTGCCGCTGAATTCGTTCATGGGTGACGTGACACGAAGTCGTGACGTCAGTTTCCCCGCTAAATTAATTAGTGGGGAAACTGAACTGGCGTTGAGGTCACTTGACGTCAATTTCCCCACAAAATTTAGCGGAGAAACTTAGCCCGCTAACTTTAGCGGGAAAACGTCCCATAATGTAACGCGCGCGGTTACGCCGACGCCGGCACCGACGCCGCTCAAAACGAAAACGGGTGGCTAAAAGCTGCGCTCTAAAATTGCTTATCTTACCTAATCCTTGTTTTCGCCGAAAAATTTCTCGTTTATGTTCTGGTAAATAAAAAATGATTTTTTAACAACCCAATCTTGAAACCGGAACTTCTACTGGGACCATTTTTCATATTATGCAACAATTACTTACACCATGATTTTAGTGTCACACCACTGCCTGCTCCAAGCCATTTGTCCTTGATCGAGATAAGATTGATTGAACTGCGTAGGTTTATTCTAGCATAGCAATACACGTAGGTGCGAGCCGTTCCGTATCTGGACGCGATCTGGTGGAGAGAAGGTCCGCGCGCGGAAGCGACGGGCAGAGTCCAGGGTCACCCGGTGGCGGGGTCGATGATGATGACGGGGGTGGCGATGATGATGCTTTTCCTTGTCGTGGACGAGATAAGATTGATTGAACTGCGTAGGTTTATTCTAGCATAGCAATACACGTAGGTGTGAGTCGTGCCGTGTCTGGACGCGATCTGGTGGACAGAGGGTCCGCGCGCGGAAGCGGCGGGCAGTCCAGAGTCACCCGGCGGCGGGGGTGATGATGATGACGGCGGTGGCGATCATAATGATCTCCCGACACCTCCCACACTTTGGAAGCACAACACTCACACTTCCCCAAAGCGGCCAGGTGGACGGCTCACACGTCCACTCCTGATGACAGTAGGTGCCACAGCCGGTTGCAGGTGTTCTTGTTCGCCGTGTAGTGCCGGTCGTCGTCTGCACCATGTAGGAACGGGGTTGAGGCGCTGGCCCTAGAATGTGGCCGTCAGACGCGGCTCCCGGAAGAATTCTGACCGCAGTTCCAGGTGGAAGGGTATCGAGCTCACGTGTTCTGCGGCGCTCGTCATAGTGTTGGCGCATCTTCTCCTTGTATAAGGCATTTCTGGAGCGAAAGTCGCTGGTGTCCCAGCGAGGTTGGAGAGATTCAAGCTTTACTGGCTCGTTTGTGCGCGGTCTTTGCCCCATGTATAACTCCGCTGGTGCGTAACCTTCGATTCCCGGGGTCGCACGCTGTGCCAGCAATGCCTTGTGGATGTTTGTCGATTTCCTAAGGAGTTGCTTAGCCGTTTGGACTGTCCTCTCGGCCTCCCCGTTGCTCTGTGGGTAGTACGGGCGTGACGTTGATTGGGTCACTCCCCATTCCTTCAGAAACACCGCGAATTCGCGTGAGAAAAATTTCTGTCCGTTGTCTTTTGGAGAATTTTCGGCGCTCTATATTGTGCAAGCATTGGGTCACTGACGGCGATGATGTCACTTCGTTGTCGTTACCTTCAGAGGTTCCAGCTCGAAAAATATTAAACAATATTAGACAGCAATCAAGTAGTTACTGCCTTCGTGTACAAAAAGGTCCATGCCGACGACTTCCCATGCGTAGTTTGGTAGTGGAGTCGCCAAAAACGGAGGTTGACCTGGTTCCCGGTGCTATTAACAAACAGGGCACCTCCGGACGTAGCTGTCGATGTGGAGCCCAATGCCTGGCCACCATACTTATTCTCCTGCTCTGGCGCGTCATTTAGACGCATCCTGGTGACTCTGTGTGAAGCTTCTCTAAGATTTCGAAGCGTAGGGCTTCCGGTATGACGAGTCGAATGCCCTTGAACAACAGTCCGTCTAGTATGGCTAGTTCGCCGGCGACTTCGGAGAACTGGCGGACTCCTTGAGGATAATTCATTTTATCCGGCCATGTCCGGAGGGTGTACTCGATTACCCTCTCCGTTACCGGGTCTGTCTGTAGCACGTTCTTGATGCAGTCGAGCATTTCTTGGGAGGCTGGAAGCTGTTCCAGCGTGAGGAGCTCGTACTTTCTGGTGTTGGTTCCCTTGTACGAGAGGCTGTCGGGTAACGGATTGTGTGAGAGCACTTCGGCTGTGTACATTGCTTTTCCAGGAACGTGTCCTATGGTGTAGTTGTACTGGAACGATCACATTCGGAATTGCTGCAGTCGAAGGCTCAGCTCATCGAGTCGTTTTGTTGCCATGGGGGAACCAGCGGTTTGTGGTCTGTCTCAATGTGAAACTGCAGTCCTAAGATGTACATGTGGAAGTGATCACAGGCCCATGTGATCGCGAGCGCTTCATTCTCGATTTGAGCTTAGCGTTGCTCCGTCTCCGTGAGAGAGCGCGATGCATAGGCAATGGGCAGCAGCTTTCCGTCGGTGTCTTGTAGCAGCACAGCACCAATTCCGTAAGATGATGCGTCTGCTGAGGCTATGAGAGGCTTCTTCGGATTGAAATGCGTCAGAGCTGGCGCATTGGCTAGAGCCTCTTTCACTGCTTCAAAGCTTCGCTGCTGGTCGGGTACCCAGAGCCACGCAGCGTCGTAGCACAGGAGGTCCCGCATTGGCTTCGTTGTGTGTGCCAGGTGTGGCAAAAACATGACAAGGTGGTTTGCCATCTCCAAGAACGATCTCAGTTCTTTCACATCTGATGGTGGTGTGATCTGTGTGATCGCATCGACTTTTTCAGGATCAGGCTTCACACCTTCGCCGGAAACGCTGTGGCCTAGGAACTTCACCGCCTGCTGTAGGAAGGCGCACTTGTCGATGCTGAGTGTTATGCCGGCTTTGCTGAGTCGTTCGAAGACTTTAACCAGGTTCGCGTCGTGATCAGCCCGGGTTTTCCCCAGACGATGATGTCATCTAGCAGGCAAGCTTGGCCTTCCGCTTCCTCAAGGACTCTCAGTATTTTGCGCTGAAAACGCTCTGGTGCGGTCGAGACTCCGAAGGGAAGGCGAAGAAACTTGAAGCGTCCGAACGGTGTCAGAAATGTCGTGTATTTCTGCGATTCCTCTGCCAGAGGTGCTTGCCAGTATCCAGCTCGAGCGTCGAGATTGCTGAAGACTGTGCCACCGGAGAGTTTCGACAGACATTCGTCTACGGTGGGCATGATTACCCGCTCTCGGACAAGGTACTTGTAGAGCTCGATGTAGTCTACGCAAATGCGCAGTTCGCCATTTGCTTTTCCTGCGACGACCATCGGAGCGCACCACTCTGTGACCTCGATGACGCCCTCTATAACTCGGAGCTTTAGTATCTTGGAAAGCTCACTCTTCACAGGTGGTAGCATCGCCAGTGGCACCTTCCTTGGGAACGTAAGAACAAATGGATTCGCGTGTGATCATAGGACCAGCTTGTACTCGGCGTTCATTTGTCCTAGGTCATGAAGTCAGCTGATGGTACTTGGCAAGTAGTTCGGAAACGTCCTCTGTGCGGCTTGTCACAGCACTGACGTTGATGAGCTGTGGGAAAACTCCGAGAGATCGGATGGCGGGCCTTCCGAGGATAGCTTCCCACAGGCCTTCAACTCCGAAAACATCCTCTTAAACTTGTTCACCGCCCCATTCCATAAAAGCGTGGAAGTATCCAGCGGTCGAAAGCTTCTGATGACCTGGACCGAGAAGGGCTCTTTCTGGCTTTCGAAGAGTGCCCATCACTTCGCGATTGTAGTCGCGCGGCGTGATGGCAGTAACATCTGCACCAGTATCGACCTTTAATGTGATCAAGATGCCGTTCACTGACGGGGTTTTCCTCCAAGCGTCATGAGCTGAAGTGTCTTAAGTTCGCCGACGTACATCTCTTCCACTTCCGCTGTATGGCGAGCTGGGCGAGTTGCTGTGGAAGTACATATTCTCTCGTGATGTTTCGAAGACAGGCAAACGTAAACGCAAACGCAAACGCATTGCTGGCGGACGCTTTCGACACCTAGGTTTATTCTAGCATAGTAATACACGTAGGTGTGAGTCGTGCCGTGTCTGGACGCGATCTGGTGGAGGGAGGGTCCGCGCGCGGAAGCGGCGTGCAGAGTCCAGGGTCACCCGGCGGCGGGGCGATGCTGATGATGGCTGTGGCGATGATGATGATCTCCCGACACCATTTATACCTCGTACGTCTATTGACTGGAATTTGCAAGTTTTCCGCCTCCATGGCCAGACCCCTTAATCCTGTTGATGTTGAAAAGTTTGTGACCGGGCTATTAGGACCTGTTTTATAATTTCCCTGTTTTCCTTCTTTTTCTTTTTGTAAATTGTAATTTCTTTTTGTAAGGCCTCCGGGCCCCAATGGTACAAATAAATTAATAAATATATATTTACATTATTCAGGGTCAATGTGTGAATAATACAGCTCTCTGTTTGTGTGTATTTTATTGTCAATTAACAAGATCTATTTATGACCTGTGTATAAAACTGTAAGGTCTATTTCGCCCATGTTTGTTTATTTTTCACGTAAACGTCGTGAATATTCTTTCACACGGTAAGACGTAATAATATTTTTTGCTTAGTAGGCAAATATAACCCTTCCTGTCTAAAAAAATGAAACAGCTGTAAGCATCGCACACAAATTCGTTCGCATAACTTAAAGTACCAGGCCCTTTGATTGCATAATGTGACCGCTAGCGACAGTGTTTTAAATTTACGCTGCGCTTCTGCCTGAGTATAGATTGCCCGGCAGGACACCATCAAACATCTTGGAACAACGACCGGAATGAAGATGCGTGAACGGTCCTGTCAGAAAAGTAAATACCGAAAATAAAAAAGCAAACTCCATCCGCAACACCCAGAATTGACTTTCAGCGGATACATTTCACTTCTCAGCGCTCCATGAAAGCATCGATCCTTGCGCTGAACATCCGGACACGTCGAAGGAAATCGTGTGCTCTCGACTTTTTTTTTTTTTTTTCTAGTTTTAAAATACCGATATTTTGCGTCGTATTGCGTCTCCTGACTTTACTTCTTTTTTTTTATTCTTTTTTTGTGGAGGAGGATTTGAAAAATAGGGGCAGCGCAGGTTATTTTTGTTTTCCGGATTAAAGAAAATAACAGCACGTAAAGATGCAGCTTAGCACCGTAAAATAAAAATAAAAAAACGCAGTTAGGCCGTTTTCATATAAGAAATCAAAACGCATGGCACATATCACAGAGAAAGTTAGGTTTCACATTTGAAAGAATAAAAGCCACTATCAAAATGCGAAAAAAAAAAACACAACACACCTCGTTCTCATTGTTGGCTCTTTTTCTGCGATCCCGAGTCCCTGATTGTTATACCACAATTTGAGCCAAATGAGCCCGCATTTTGGCTGCATTAGACTACACGCATTCAGAAAAGAAAGATCGATTGTCATTATGTACTCCTCGCTCCAGCTATTTGGCTTGTAGTCGAGTGACTTCAACGGTTGCTTGCGCTACGGCACACCACAACATAAAAAATATACGTTGCTTTTTTTTTTTATTTTTAGATGGCCGTGAATCTAGTTTATAGACGCCTTAATATTGATGCGTTGCGGTGTTCTAAGCACTGATCAGCACACGCGGTTTCGAAAGCCCTATTGTTAGCTAGCAGAAACCCGATGAACTTAAAGGAAAACTAAAACGGTTATCTATTTGATCAAAAAGAAATACACTTAAATCATCTTTTATTTGGTTTCCAGGATTACGAATATCAAAATAATATTTCAGAATTGATGCGCCAAGTAGCCAGAACAGCGCTTTCAAGATAGCGCCGAAGCCCCTCCATCGCGTCGCGTTCGGTGCGAAAAGGAAATCATGACGTATTGTACAGAGATCTCAACATTTCAGCGCTTTCCGCAGGCCTTACCCGAACAGTCAAAAGCGTTGCACGCATTCTCTCACAAGCGGCACGCGCAAGGCCGCTCAATCCTCTGGGTATGACGTCATACCCAGAGGTTAACTTTCGTTCTACTTTCGGTACATGCAAACGCTTCAGATATTCAAATTCAGAAGACAAGAATGCGCTAGAAGATACACTCTAAGTCGTTTTTTTTCATTCTTTATAAACCTTCTTTATGTTTTTTTTAGTACAACGATTAACGATACACGATTCCTGAAGCCTGGAAGCAAAACTAGCGCGAAGAACATAAGGATAACCAAAACAAAAAATACCGACACCACGCTGTTTTTTGTGTTTTCTTTATTGCTTATGTGTTGACTTGTTCAATGAGGAACGTTACTGGAATTCCTGGAGCAGAAGCCCGACAAACAGAACTCACGAAGGATTATTTACAAATTAGGACGCGTTACCGCTGAAGTGTTTGTTGTGTGGTGGAAGCGAGCTTGCTTACAGAAACAGGGTTATGTCAAGATGCATGGAGGTTTAGGTTTTGGCTTTTCGAAGAGTAAGAAGGAGGGTGAATAAATCAGATAAGCTAGAAAAATAGAAAGGGAAACAATTAAACTCGTGCTCCGAACAAGTACCAAAAAAAGTCAACCGATATTTTCGCTTTTCTATATATCAGCAAGAAACTCTTATTATTCTTTCGAACAGCAATCGTGAAAGAAAATCATGTATACATCTCAATAGCTCAGAAAATGAAAACAATGACTTCCATGCTTTCTTTAAAATATTTTATTGATCGACGAAGCCGGAAACTGTCAATTGCTTCTGAAACCACGCAAAAACGTTAATATATAAAAGTCCGTGGAGGTCCCTTGCGTCTCGATCGGGTCGTGTAAGCTCGTGTCTTGGAGCTCAGTTCCCATGTAACAGTTCACGTACGCTGGTCAGCTCTGGTAGTAGTCTGGCGCCACCGGCTAGGTATTCCGAGCACTACATGATAAACGTGCGGTCATATAGTCATGGTGTAGGCTACATGGTCCCCGACAGCCTGAGAAAAGTAGGGCGTGACTTATGACGATCATCCGTCATTGATTTGTTATCGGCTGATGCTTGGATCGTATGCGGAGTGGAAGTTCGTCTGCGTCTTTTGCGAGGGTTCTGGTGACGTCAGAACGCCGCCGAGCCCTGATTGGCTCCGATTGGAAGGATTGTTGGCAGACCTCAAAGCAGCTTGTTTTGAGCTCTGCCCACTATCCTTCAATCAGAGCCAATCAGAGCTCTACCGTTCTGACGTAACCACAACCCCTGCCACAGAAGCAGACGAACTGGCGCTCCGCATTGGCTACCGAGCGTTAATGGGGTACTCGAGGCTCGTCACACCCCAGGTTTCTTAAGTTGTCGTCGGTCACAATGGGACTATTTATTTGGTTCTCGCGAGGTAGCCGATTGCTTCGGTATACCCACTGCGTAGTGACAGCGATCACGTCGATGCGCATAATCTCAGTCCCAAACGTCAAGACATTCGTGATGTTTAGCATGTACACATGGGCAGCGCGGACAGTCCGTGCTAATGGTCGGTCGCTCTTGCAAACTCATACTTGAAGAGACACGGTAATGCGGGGAAGATCGAGGATCTCGTCCCTACTGCGTTTATCTCTTTCTCAGTGCAGTTCACCTCGTGTAGACCCTGTGAGACAGTCATTGACAGTAAGCTCCTGGAAGAATGGGGATTTCTGTCAGTCTTGAGTACTATACAAAAAAAGAGCCGTTGTCCGCGCTTCTAGTCATTTCACCCTGTTCCAATCTTGTTTCTGTTGTGGTGAACGACGAACGGCGAGAGGATTGTAGCATTACCTGTGCGTGGCATTACCATATAAGTAGTTACGTATATATAAAGACCTCATATGACGTTCGTGCGACACCGACTCATTATCTACCCACGTATTCGCCGATAGATTTTTGTTTTAAGACCATTACTTTTACACCACACAAGAAGCATTTAACACACGGCAGAAGTTACCTTCATACAAAGTATCGTCAAAGCCAAGGAATGATTAACCATCACCTGCATTTGTGCCTCATATTGATAGCTGAAGCAGGTCGCAATTCTTAAAGTATCCCTTAAACGTTAGGGGAGGGAGGGGTCTCTACAAACTGTGACCGTGGGTACGGTTGCGGGCCTCCGCCAACCACTCGCTGAAGTACGGATCATATCTTAGAAATCATATTTTTGTCAAAGCATATGTTCTATTTTGTTGTCATCTGGTTAGTGATATTGGATTTCCCGTATATTCATTGTTTGTAGATATTGTTTTCTTTTAATTCTAGTCGTGGTGCAATACAACCTAATCTTTCAAACGCCTTCACCTTCGAGGATAAATGGATAATTATATAAAGAAATATCGCATTGCACGCCCAGTAGTCATGACTCCGCTTTTCCCAAACTGGAAAAACTGCCTAAAGCAGCAGACCACGCCTAGAAATCGGCGAGGGATCCGAGATGCGCAAGGACACCGCTGCCGGTACAGTGCGTTTCAATAATTCCTGTGACTTTTAAATATTTTTCAAGTATTTAAAATGTATCAGATGGTAGCAGGACTATTGACCAACAATTTGGATGTAAGAAATATAACGTAAATATTAGTTTCTTGATGTTTTATTCCAAAACCTTACGTTGGTCGACCTCAACCCTCGCCCCTTCCCTATCACAGGGTTAGTCTTACCACTATACAAATATTTCAGCTAGTTTATAAGGCCAGGTGAAAATACTTTGCGCTAGCTACGCCCACTTTTGTAAAACAGCTCATGGACATGCAACTTATAATAGTCAATGTGTACTCATCATTGCAGTGTAACGAAAAACTGAAAGAAATTTAATTTTTTTTAATGAATTTAAGAAGAATGTTTTACGTGCTTGAGACAACAGTAGAGGAACACAGGAGGCTCACGTCTTTGGTTATATATGAATATACATATATATACACGGAGTAAAATACTGCAAAATTCAAGACGGTTAACTATGTGGGGGCTCGACTCTGCAGAAAACTGTGAAGTAAATCAAAGTGAGTTACGCTAAAAGGTTGGTTATTTGAATCATGCAAAGTCGGAGAATAAAAACTGCAATGGAGCAATCTTGTCGAATTTCTTGTTGAATTTGTGACTCAAGCATTGAGTCAAAACGAAGAAGTGGATTCTCTGGTGCATTAAATAACTCGTGAGAACACATTACTAAATTCCTTAGCGTTACCCGATACTAATATACGCACAACTTACTCCAATGACGCTGAACATATATGCTTCCTATCGAACAATATTGTCCCGCGTGTGGGTGGTATTGCCCCAAAATTGCTATTTTCACAAATCCACAATAGGTCGCGTCTAAAAACTAGGATTTCGAGCTCCTCGAATGTGTGCTACACAACTATAACAAAAAGTTTTGTTTTTTTTAATTTTCAGCTTTTGCAGCTGAAGAAATAAAAATGGACTTTTACAATGTACACGCGATCGCTCCACTATGTCTTCATGATGGGACTTGTCTGTCTCGTGGTAGTTGCTCAAATGATAAGGTATCAGCACGCGTCCCTCTGAACAGGTGCTGAAATCTAGCAAAACACGCGAGGAATTCGGGTGGCCACTTTTTGACACGAGCCGCAATAATCTCGCTCTGCACGACCGACCATAATATAAAAAGGAAAAGAAAATTAAAGTCCCATTTTGGGAGTGAATAATTTTCTCTTTCCATTAAAAACAAATAGCCCGAAATTTGAAACTCTACACTCTGCTTGATGCGACCAGATACATACTCGAGAGTGGTTAATTCAATCGAAATATTCACTCGAGTAACTCAAAAACGTTAAGAGCAAAGTGAACTGTATTACCAACATGAAAAGCCGATAAGCATCCAAATGTAAAGTCGGTTTAGAAAGAAGCTAAATTTCTCAGCAACATAACTTCATACAAAGATAATATAAAAAACGAACGAAGTGCAACGTAATGGAATTTACTCGTGTCTTAGGTGGAAGATCAAAATCGAAGTGAGCAGAATGAATGCTTAAAATGCAGCTAAACGTTCGCAGTACTATCACAAATTGCGTGCGATAAAAGGGGAGGTGGAACATAATCTACGTGAATCAGATGCTTTCAGAAGTGCAACAAGGTTGTTCATCTGACTTTTTTCTCCTGCATCCTATCAAAACCTGGTCATCTTGACTCTTGTATTGTTGTGTGCGTTCATTTTTCCCGTGCGAAATAAATGTTTAGCTCCTTGATAATACCTTCCTTCAGTCGACTTTCTTTATCTCTCTGCTTTTGCATCCAACGCGCAGCAAACTCTATTATGTTTAATATAATTCCCTTTGATTCGCTGGGTGAGATGTGATTATCTTGAGTAATTTGATTTGCTTGACGCTAAAGGTAGAATCGATTTTGAAGAGAATGCTGCCCCGGTCCGGTTGGACGAGAGCAGTTGTTATCTGGAAGTCATTATTTAGGTTCGCAATGTCCCGTACGCCAGTCCATGGAAGTGTCATTAAGTATATATATTTTATTGTAAAAGGAACTGATTCATTGGGGTCAAGAAATTGTCAAAACCGAAGAATTATTGTTAAAAATATGGAAGCAACCAAAGACTGTGAACTACGAAGTTGGCACCGAGGGAAGAGAAGGACAACCTCTCCGTCGTCTTTCGTTCTCTTGTTGTCGACTTTCGTATTCGTCAGACTCGGGTGGCTTCTAAATGTTCAGTATACACCAGCTCGCTTACGCCCTTACGTTCTGTTCGTGTCTGAATTATTATTAAAAGTTGTCAAATGCTCCTCCCTAAAACAAATTTAATGTTTTTTTTTTCCAAAATAGTAGTTGATTCTTTAAAGGTTACTTCCTAGCACATTTATATTAAATTAATTTTGTTCATATGTCGAAAAATAAGAAGACGGACATATTACCTCTATGTTAGGTTTGATATTGTTTTCTGAAAGTTCTTTTTTTTTTTAGGCGCCACAATTCTGTTTTGCACTCGGGAAGATAAACAAAACATTATGAGTTTTTAACATAATAAGGTAGTCTCATGGAAGTGACACATAAATTACTGTAGTAATAAAGCAATCCAATGATCGTTGTTCGATCAAAAAGTACATATTATTGTTCCAAAACGCGCAAAAAGTATAAACATTTATAGATTTAAAGAGCTTTTGACAGAGCTACTTGCTTAGTTGTCATTCATTAAGTGCGACACGCCTAACTACGACTACTGCCTTTAGTTGGTTTCGGATTGAACTTTGCGTTCTTGTGAATTCTCTTGACTTGGGACTGTTGCTTTTTAATATTTTTTTTATGTTTCCTTATATTCAGATATTTTCAGGAACAGGTGGGGGCTCCTGCTCTTCTCAACACTACCCCGATGCCAACTTTTGCTTCATAGAATTTATATTTTTACATAATTATTCAAAACGGAATGTTCATTAGTGACGCAGCGCATTTTTTCCCATATGCTTACCATTAGTTTGCATTTTAGCTGTTGTAAAGAGAGGTGTCTATGCCTCAAAATTCGGAAAGAGGGTAGGTAGTTACCAGCTGAAAATGAATTGAGACTATACTCATTCGAAATTTATGTAAACTTTGAATGTGCTTTTTTTTTTCAGTATCGTTTTTGGAATTGAAGTTCCGCAAACGATGAGGGATACAATATTTGGCTTAGAAAACGTGATATCTTCTTTTAACCTAATCTTTGTCAAATGTTATGATCTGTGTTCAAGTGAGATTCTAATAGATGGATTCAGGTTGTGATTGGGCCTCGTTTTCTGTTTGTGCGGAAAAGCAAGAACATATTAAAGCTTCCTATCAACACTACGCTCCTGCAGCACGCGCCCGGTCGGCACTACGTGACGATTCTCGTGCACGTTATTTATCACGTCCCAACCGTGACGTCACGCTCGTTATCACTTAAGGCCCATTCACACACGTGCAACCGTGTACGACCGAGAGAGACAAGACCGGTTTTCAAGCCTCTTACGACGTCATAGGACCTGCAGCTCCGCAGCCGCGCACCCGGTCCTAAAACGTCGCAAGAGGCTTAAAACCGGTCTTGTCTCTCTCGGTCGTTCTCGGTTACAAGTGTGTGAACGAGCCTCTACGGTCGTCACGGACACCGAGTCATCACCGGTCGAATGCCGCACCACTCGGGCAACGTTGCCTCCAGACGCCGTAAAAGCGCATCTCTAAAGCAAAGCTTCGCTTAGACGATCCCAATAGTATCCCCCATACACCTTCATTCGTATGCGCAAGTCCGAAAGTTGACGATAAACTCGTTCACACGTTTAAGGATAAGGCTGATTCATTGCAAAGGAATAGGTGTGTACTGCAACTGTGAGTAATTCCCTCGTTAAGATGGTAAACACGTCCGATTTACCTAAACATCGAGCACCGTCTACAGCCGGTGCACACCGCCGTATTCGATTTACGAATTGAGTCTATCTTCAAACACGTAGCGGAGGTACACTGCTTTGCGAGCTCTGTACAGCGCCAGACGTTTCTGCGCGGGTGCAGGCTGGTGAGGTGTACATTGAAAGAACACAGCTGTAGTTAAGGATAACTGTCGTACCGTAATCGGTTGCACGGGGAGGGATCCTTAAAGGGACCGTGAAATTAATTTTGAATTGATATAGGTGATTAAGGATAGGGGTTTGCATTAGTGCATATTGTTGAGTGGCACAAAAAAAACAATAGTCCACGAAGGTAGAGAGCCGAATGCTACTTGGAGGCAGGAAATGTTTAAAATAAAAGCGGACCACTTCTCACCTCCTCTCCTTAGAAAAGCCATCCACCTTTTTCACAGTAATGCATCCGCGGTGCCAAAGGATGTCAGCCGAACCCAGCTCACGTATTAGACACGACGAGCACGGAGTCTCTGGGACGCATGTGCTCGTCCACCATCAATCCATCGACAAACATTCGGACACGCGTTCTTGGCCAACCAATGCCCAGACGTTAATGGTGCGCGTAAAATCGCAGTAAAAACAACCAACACCATCAAAGTTGACAGTCTGATCTTAAGTTATCTCCGTCGATGAAAGCCAAAAACCTGTGGAATGCCTACCACGTTGACAAGAAGGCTGGGAGGGTTGTCGCTGTCGCTCAACATTGCACCTGGACGCAAGGAACGCGGACGGCTAAGCGCGACCGACCCACAGACAGCTGGGGGAACTTCCGGTTCCCGTGAAATACCATACCACGACAACGTGATTTCTCGTTTCGCTTTTGAGTCGAAGAGAACAAGCCGACAAGGAGGTTGGAAAATTATTTCGTGCTCGATTTAAAGCATCTAGTTAAATAGGTAAATACAAAAAACAAAAAGCCCGCGCGTTCAGTGTACGTGATGGCTTAGTCGGCGATAGCGAGCGCACAAATACAACGCGCGTCGCGGCGATCCACTTTCGCCACTGTTTGATTGGTTGTATCGGATCCGTCGGATGCGGTGGGAAGTGAAACGGTGCATAGGAAGTTTTAGCGCTTACCGTTTTCAGGAGGCGAAGCCAGCACGTGAGTCAGCGCTCCCAGGAAGGCAGCCACCGGCGGTAGCAGACGACACCGTCTAGGCCCCATCACTGCCGCCGGCCTCGTCGCGAGGAGGGTCCGTCCACTCGTACCCGACGCCGGAAACTAACTCGGATCTCAAAGAAACGCGCTAACTGGCGAAGAGTTCTAGACGCCCATCGCGGCGGCTATAAACTGGATCCTTAATTGCGAACGTTTTGTTAGAAGCGCGCCCCGGAGTTCCCGTCGAAACCTGTTTGGTCCGAAGCAACACGCGGGTCGTTGTGTGAGGAGCGCGCGAGCCGCGGGTTTACACCCGGGTTTGCCGGGTTTGTACCTGGGCGCGTGAAGCGCCACCGCCGACGCTGGCGCCATCTCTTGGCGGCTCTGGAAACTAACGGTGTTTCACCGCGCCCTCGTATATGAGGCCCCAAGGCTCAGAGGGTGTGAGTGTTGGGTTCTGCGGTAATCCGGGCTGAAGTCTGCATTTATGGTTACTTTCTTCATGCGCGATACTGACTTTATCAAAAAATATGGCCTAGAAATAAACTCATGCCTTAATATTATAATAATAACAATACTTATTATTGACAATTGCGACCAGCTCAGGAGGAGGGCATGATTAACTAAAAATTGCCTTTTCGGAGTTTTTTCTATATTATTTTTTTACCACTATAAGCAAGAACAATAATTACTCTTGGAGAGTTGTTATCTTGTGTCATTTTATAAATACGTTTTCTTACTTTAAGAGACACTCGACTCAAATTGCTGCTTCTTAGAAGCCATTAACATTGTTTTATTTTTGCACAACGTGGTGAAATAGATAAGTTGATGTCGGGTCATCAGTTCGATAGAATATAGCACGAAAAGTGACCTGTGAATATAGGTGTGCCTGGCCGCTTTCATTTTCGAACCATGCTGATTATTCCTTTATTAAGTGCGAAACAAGCATAATTTCTAGACTACTAAACTACCCTTCCCCTCGAATGATGTCTGAATTTACAGTGGTAGCAGACGTACCATCTAAGAAATAACGCGGTTGACATTCTTCATGGTCTGAGATGAAAGAAACTTCTATAATGCTGATCTTTGTGAAAATATTACTTAAGACTAATTTTCATATCTCCCAAGGAGCAGCATTGCGCTTCTTTGAACGACGATGTCATAAAGTGGACACTAGGCGAGCAGCATAAATCCTGCTTCCTGCCCTCCACTGTGCCTACTACACCGTCAAATGGCACTCTCCTGAATGTTAAATTTACACTTATCAATTTATATATTTGATTTCCTTGGTGTCATATAACCAACGATGACAGAGTATTCGCGTGAACAAACCAAGGAAGCAAAGCGACAAGAAACAAAAACAACAACGAGACGCTTTGTCGCAGATATAATCTCTTCAACTGTCTGGGGCTTGAAGCCCAAACGCCTTACCTAAGCAAAAACAAAAGTAAAGTTTATCGTTTTTAAAAATGAACCCATACTTGATCTCAAAGGTATGACGAAATCCGGTGTGAATTTACGCATTCTCTCGTGCCAGCTGAACTCCTCTTGCCGTGAAAATTCAATTTATTCTCACGAGTCCACAGATATAGATATAAAATATTTATCTAGCTTATATATTTTTTTATGTTCTTATTGTTTTGAGTATCACATAGGATCACTGATTTCGCTTTGAAATTCACTTAGGTGACTGTAGCTGCGAGGGGCGGCGAGGGGGGGGGGGGGAGCGAGGTTTCTGATTTTCTGCGATATCGCCTTTCCGCAAATTCCGAAATAAGATTTTCTCCACCTGCGTTACATCGAACTTCGGATTCCCCGTTGTCGAAATCCATTCTCAGTCTCGCTGTTTGCTTTTCTCGTTGGTTTAAGGGAACTGGGGGAGTTACGTATCCTCTTACTTGCCATTTCTTCTTACTGTTGTTAGTTACATGTGGTGCTCGGGAAACTGCGTCCATATTTTCTTATTTATCACGAGCGTCTCGCCTATTGCAAATCGTGTTGAGTCGAGATTCTCGAAACAACTCAGCTTTCTATGGTTCCTGACAGCCGAAGAGACGCAGAGCGTTGCGAATCCCGGGCGTCTTATTATTGCTCCGCGCCGAGCAAGGTTGCGTCACAAACCGACGAGGACGCCGAAAGGACGCTGCAACGGAAAGGAACATTCTAAGCCGCGCCCACGCTTGAGCTCAAGTGGCTGTAGGTTCGTTCAGAGGCCACCGTTGAATTCGAAACGAGTGGGAGTGAAATGCCCTTAGATCATAACGCATTCTTTCCGAAAGATCAATCTTGCTAGATTGAGCAGCGTAATGAAAGGAAGCGTCTTCTTCATCTTTCCGAGCTTTATAGAGAACATGTGTCACTCCATCCAGCATTGCTTCTAGGAGATGAGCCTCTTGTGACCTACACAAATCTATGTGTTTGTGCGTGTGTGTGTGTGTGTTTTCTTTTAGATTCCATTGGCCTTTTACACCCATTATGACTTGGCTTAACCTAATACAGACGACCTTTACTGCTCGCATTTCCGGTAATTAATTCCTATGTTGTATTATACCACCAGCAATAAAAGCCTCCTTCCCCTTCTTAACCCTACCTGAACAAGAGTCATCGGTGCTCTGTGGCATTGTAAGCTTTTGCGCCAAGAAAAACCCAATACATTCCAATAAAATGCAATCAAATAATCTAAAAACATTGTTGTTGTTTTTTTCAGCCATTGCATTTGCTTTGTTTTTGTATCGTAACACAAGACGAAGTCTCGGAAAACATCGCTGTCGCGATCGATGGGCCCGTCTCTGGCTTCCCTAATAACGCGTTCAAAGACTGGAGTGCCGTAAAACAACCCATCCCAAGGGTTTCTGAGAAGTTTCATCCAGGCTATAACTGAGTTACAAGCATAGGTTTTGCTAACATTATACGCTTTACGATTTTGGAGCATTTACACCGGTGTCAGAGGCAGTTGCGCTAACATGCCTTTACAGATACACTGTTGAAATAGTCGTGTTTATTGAGAGTCGTTTTCTTAGACGAAATGTATCTGGTGTATCAACAAATGAAGATGGGGCTCATCGACTTGAATCACCCCTTAATCGTGCACCAGATCCTACAGACGAGTGTCAGCTGCTGTACATGGGCACCGCCTTAACTGAACTTCACTTTTCGTTTTCTATTTTTCCGGTCCATTTTCTTCATCACTACGGTGACAAGGCAAGCTTATGCCTTTTAGACTTGTCTCTCTTTCCCACCCAGTCTTCTGGGTATGCCCGTCAACGCCCGAATCAGTGGCTGCATATCTTGGTGAGACATGAGAGGGTCAATAATGGCGGTCCAAATCGGGCACGTATTTAAAGCATCTCTAGACCATAACATGACCTTCACGTTATTAAAAACACAAACACAAACACACACACACACACACACAAAATAAGGACGGTTTTTTACTCGGATTCTATAAATTTTAATGTCCATCGGGAATTCGCATTACCAGAAGCATTTGGAATGACTAGCTCCCCTTCAAATCCTTTATGTGTCACCTTACCGCAAAATAATAAGCATCGCCAAAAAAAAAAAAAAAACATAAAATGTTTTTAAAGCCTTGGCAGTTTATCAACTACACTCACCACCAGGTTAGTGCCCTCTGAATTTTCGAGCTCATTATATATTATTTTTTGCTGTTGCGAAATTTAAAGAGGGGAGGGTGACAGGCGCGCACGCACACAGGCACAAACACACACACACACACACACGCACACGCGCACACTGGAGGAAAAACGCTGAACGCATCAACCCGCGCGAACCAACGGAGCTGCAAGTCGGAGAGAAACCGTGCGCGGGATATCCTATACGGGCGGCGCTCTTCGAAGCGGTCGCTTATTAATTTTAAGCCGTATCCCGGAGGAAAACGTGATGGAGTCTGCGTCGTCCCGGGCCAAGCCGAGCCGCCGTCCGCTTAGATGAGGCGAAGCGGTGAGAAAGATGAGGAAAAGGGTGGTGGGGAGTTTCGGGGACAGAGGGGAGTGGTGGGACCCGCGTCCCCCTTAACCTTAGTTTGAACGCTCCCAACCGAATCGGAAGAGGGGCGATGCAGGGAAGGGCTGATCCCCTTCCTGGTTCCGAGGCTGGTCTAGGAGGAAAGCTGGTACGAGGGCACGCGTTGCCGTGGTGCTGTTGCCGATTGCGAACTGCCACTTATAGCGTGCGTAATGGCGACGACCTGCGTGAGAGATGCAAAAGAAACTACGAGAATGTCTGATTGAATAAAGAAAAACACGTATTATTAAGCGATGCACGCGTCATGCACGATCTGTGTTGTGACTTCCAATACAAAAACTTGAAAAGGTACAAAATCAGTACGCTAGATTTGTATTAAACTATTAGAACTTGGAGCGAGTGTTACTAACATAAAAGAGGCCCTACATTGGGAGAAACGCAGTAAGCGTAGAAAGTTGTTTAGGTTGAAAGTTTTAGATGATGTTGAAAACAATAGAATATTAATTAACATATATACTTTTTTACGTGAACCGTTTTATGTGCCCGAAAGAACAGACCACCCCAAGAAAACAGACCGTCCTCTTGCCGCACCGACCACTTTGCTTTTTGTTTCTTTCCGAAAACTATCGAAGAATGGAATGGGTCGCCGAAAAATGTGATTGCGGCATTTTTTGTTTTAATTTTTTCATTGTGTAATGTTTTTTATGTTTTTTTATAGACAGTATGCTTTATTTTATTTTATAAAGGAGTCCCGAATTGTGAAGCTAAATAAAGTTAAAATGTAAACGAATACAAATATATTTAGAATACAGTTTATAAGAGTGCGTGTAAAAATGAGAAAACTGTTTTGGAAAGAACATCCTCAAAGAGACCTCATCTCTTATAATATCCACAGATTCCTCCAAACTATGATTATATGTATGCGTGTGGTTAGGCTCACCAAACATAATTTTGTTTGTCTAAAAAACCAATTCATTAGTCTGTTGGTTACTTGACTCTTGCTTGATATGGCACCTGGAAACTTTTCTTTTTAGTAAGATAGTATTATCTTTCTACATTTTAACGGTATGCTTTTAAATACGGTGTTACATTACGTTTTCGGGTTCAGTAACTTTTCGTCACGATCTTGAATGAGACAATTCAGATATGAAATGTTGGGTCACTGATGTCAGCTTCTCACATTTAACCCGCTTCATGTGTATACATATATATGTAACCATGGAACGTACGCTCAATTAAAAATATGTGTTTGCTTGAAAGACAATCTAAACGCATCTAAAGAAATACTCAGCAGATTAAAACCTCTAAAACTGTCAGCGTCACTTTGTTCAGACATCTATCCTTGCATAACAAATTCCGAAATCACTCAAGAAATGGAAAATTGCGCATGCACCAATTACTTTTAAACAGTTATTACCTGCGTCCCTTACACACGCAACAGGGCACATTTTCCATGGTGTATGACCCACATCCCCCTCCATTTAGTTTTATTTTGATGAAAACTCGGACCAGCCGCGAGCAGCAGTGCTGAGAAACTGATGCTATTCGCACTGCACTCCCGGCTGCGTTCAAACGGATGTGAAATGTTATTTATTTATCGCTGATTCAGCTTAACCGATGTGTTGCGTTCTTAACAGATTTTTTTTCCCGAATCGAACGAGGTGCTTGAAACGAAATCCGGCCTCTCCGATTGATGATGCCGTCTATCGCCGGGAAGTCACGTACGTCCGGGGCTCCCCTTTTTAGAGAACGATAAATGCGTGCTTAATCCAGGGCCGCTAAGCTCATCCGCACGCGTCCGCAAAATGCGAAATCAATGAAGCTTGCGGAGGGGCATTTGGATACCCCTCGCTTTCAAAGCAGCGCGAAAAGATGATATATTGAAGTCATTCTGGCCTGTTTGCCAAGAACAAGCATCGCCCCCCTCCCCTCGCCACAAAAAACGAACAAACAAAACTTTTGCTCTATCCAAAAAAAAAACATATTTTTTAGGAATGTTATTCGTACATTCTCCCAACTTACACATAATAGCAATGGTTAGTGCGGGTCTGTTTGCTATCGTTTGTGTCTCTTTTGATTCGTAATTTCTGCTATTTAATAATTTTATTCAATTCGTGCGTTTATTCATAATATAGTCATGATCAAAAGCCTTCACATGTTTTGAGCAACTATACGAGCCTCATATTCGTTTCTGAAGTGCTTGATAACGGAACCTGAATATGCCTCTACCCAAGCTAACCCTTTCAAGCTTGCGCCTTCAAATACCATGACCAAAACTATAATGGACCATAACAAAAAGCCACACTAGTGCCTCCTTTATACATTCAGTGTTTGTCAAAGGAGTCTGAAACCAATAGGCCTCCGCTGTCGTCACTAGTGCAACGTTTTAACGCTAGGCGCATTACTGCAACAGGGTCGTTTGGATGGTCGTTTGGATGGATAGATGGAACTATGCCATGCATCCATCAATTTTTTCTGGCTGTTCCGCTCCTGTTCCGAACACGCGACCTGTAAGCTGGCATTGTACCACCCGCGCAGTCGGAAAAGCGTGTGGCCATAAGGCAATTCTCGCGCTCTGGTTGTCCTATTTTATATTTAAGCATTCCGTTATTTTTGAAAAACCAGACGGCATGCGTTTTACTGCACGCTGCATTCGTTTGTGTAGCAGGACGTCACACTTGGTGTCCAGTTTTCTCGTCGAATCGCAGCCAGTAACTTTTCTCCCAAATCAATGTCAGCGGGGACTTCGTAAAAAAAGAGCCCTACAGGTTTCATTTTTTTTCATCCCAGTTGCATCCGGACTCACAGCAGTAGTCCTTTTTAACAAATATCTTCGTGGCGAAGCGCAGGCAGACGATGTCTTACGCCCAGTGCCAAGCGCAAAATGGACCTAGGCAGCCGAAGCAGACGGGTCGTAGGGGAGTCGTGTGGCTAGATCCAGATTCCACAGTTGATCACCCGACACATGGGGAAATCTGCAAAATCCAAATCCAAATTCAAAATCTCACGCGTGATGATGATGACGTATCGTCGACTCGTGACCTGGCGTTCTCAGGCGATCGCCACAAATGTTGGAAGGGACGGACGGCCTCGACGACTTGTGACAGAAACTGAAAGTATATAGGAGGCACTGGCCTCACACGCATTACCGGTCTTTCAACAGTAAGTGGGGGCATGGACAGAAAGCTCACCCACTTGAGTGAAAACGAACGCGACAAAAAGGACTGTGATTCACGAGCGCGGTGGCAGAGCACGCTGAATGATTCCGACAATCAGTCTCATCGCGGATCATGTTGAACTCTGTATATAATGTACATAAATACGTAGTGTTAGGTCTTTGGTTCCTACATATTTGGTGACACCGGTTAATCGCGCATTCCTGAACGTCCCCACCGACAGCTGCCCTACTATGACTAGCGGACCAGCGAACGAAAATGTCGCGGCTGTCCGTTCTCGGCTTCCACAGTTCTGGCAATCCGATCCCCTCTTGTGGTTAAGCCAAAATAAAAGCTCAATTCACCGCAGCAAGGATCATGGGGCAACTTACAAAATTCCACCACTTCATTGCAGTGCTGGCACCGGAAACTGCAACAGAGGTGCGAGGCATCATCCTCGCTCCGTCACCTCAGAATCCTTACGACGCACTAAAAGCTGAACTGGTGAGACGAACTTTTGTTTCTGAGCAACGACGGCTAGGGAAGTTGCTGACGTCCGAAGAACTCGGTGGCAGAACACCGTCGCAAATGCTTCAACACCTGCAGCAACTGCTGGGAGACTCCCCGGCCACGTTTCATCTTTCGCTGATCAAGGTATTATTCTTCGAACGGTTTCCTGCAAACGTGAGGATGGTGCTCGCACCAACAGCGCATATTTTTATCGACGCCTTAGCTCAGCTCGTGGACAGGGTCGTTGAAGTAGCCTCTTGAACAATCCCTATGGTTGCTTCAAACTCCCAGAAGTCAGAAACCAGATCCCCAACATCTGAAATTCCCCACCCAACTGCTCTTGATGACATGTGGGAGCACATCAGCCGCCTGGCTGCGCATGTGAAGGCGCTCCTAGCTGTGACGGGGTAAATCGCGACAAGGATCAAGATCCCTTTGAAGACGAATCTCATGTTTGCATCACGAACTGGCTCATCTCCACAAGGAATCTGCTGATACCCCTGGAAGTTTGGCAGCAAAGCCCAGAAATGTCGCGCACCATGCACGGCATGGGAAAACTGCACAGCGCGCCACTAGAGGCGGTTAGTCGCAGCGCCCCCGACACCACCCGTCTTTCTTTCGTAACAGATAAAAACTCAAAGCTTCTATTTCTTGTTGATACGGGAGCCAAAGTGAGCTACCTTCCCTTACCTCCAAGCATCTCTCAGAGCATACATGGGTAAATTACTTTCAAAATGTAGTTTAATTACAATTACAATTACCTTGCTTCAAAAGTAGTTTAACTAGAATTACAATTACTACTACTTGAGAAGTAATGAATTACAATTACAAATTACTTTTAAAAAGTAACGCAATTACTTTACAATTACTTATTTCTGAGAGCGACCAGACTTGGGCCATATAACTTTAAACGGGTTGTATAGAAGTGAAACCATATTTGTTCATTCCTTGCCCGAAATGTTCAAGGAGGCTTAAGCATCGCTGCATAAATGCCACATATTTATGTGTTTTGTGTGCATTTGAAGTGTGAGTGCTTAACCCAGTAGGCTTTTGAGCTGTTGGTTAGCACAACGGAAAACTAAACATTGATGGATTGATTGATTGATTGGTATTGTACTTTTCTTTTATGAATTTTGTTAAATTCATGATGGAACTTGACAGTTCGAGGCAATGAAGTACTACGTTCTTATCAATTTTTATAAATAATATTAAATTAGTGCATATGCTGGAAGACGCCAGATCGCTAAAGTAAAAAATTGGATTGACAGAGTTTTGTTAGCCCGGCAAATAAAAGTACGAGAATTAGTCCTATATGAATATTTTACAAGCTTTGATTACAAGCCACACCCGCTAATACGACCGCATTCCCATACAAACATTATGGTATTGTCAATTATTTACATTGAGCTGAAATTATAGTTGCTCAGAAATATATAGGAACCGAATTGGGGCTCCCGAAACATTGTTGAAAATATTCACAGGTGCGAGGTCAGTCTCCAAAATGCTTATGCAAAAGGTATACGAAGTAAAACCAGCAGGAAATAAACTTGAAAATAATACTAACATACAAATATGCGACAGTACTAGAAAAGGGACGTAAAAAACTGCAAAAAAAAAGAACTTCATCGCCTATAAATTTTCTAGCTCAACTAAAGCTGAAGCTCAATTTTTTTTTCTTTAATATTTGGGCATGTTTACGCCATTGTTTTCTGCTCGCACAGCAAACGGCGCAACACGGCGCCGTTGAGGTAGGCTCCAAAGAGGATTGCCTCTCAGATTGCCATGTAAGCAACAAAACAACAAACAGTGCGACACTATTTATGTTGTGCGTGTGTGTGAGTGATGTTTCTTTGTGCGAGTGTTGCACCGAGAGCTGGGCCGCTTGTGCGAGCGCTCAGGCTTTTAGAGAGGTTCTGTCGGCGCTGCAAAGTTTTCCAAAAGTAATTGTAATTGTGCCTGAAATTTTGCAATTACTGACGCTAGAAAATAATTAAATTACAATTACAATTCCTTTTCGCCAAAAGTAATCAATTACAATTACAAATTACAAAGGAAAGTAATTAAATTACAGTAATTCAATTACTGTAATGGAACTACTACCCAAGTATATCTCAGAGTAAGAGTCAGCCGTGTACACTGAAGGCAGCCAACATGACGCCGATCCCAACTTATGGGCAACGTTTCCTCACCCTCGGCATAGGGCTTCGCAAGACGTTTCGTTGGGTATTCCTCGTCGCTTCGTTTTTTGTTTCCCCGTACTGGGAGCTGATTTCTTCCGTCATTACCACGTCCGTGTATACATGCTTCGTCTTCGCCTCATAGGCGACTGCACTCGGTCGACGGTACAAGGAATTGACACAACGCCATCTCTACTTCCACCGACCATTCATGAGCACCCTCTGACACGTTACGACAACTTGCTTAACGAGTACAGGTGTCTCACGTGTCCGAACATTTTTCGCACACCAGTACCACATTATGTGACGCATCATATTATGATCACGGGTTCCCCCACCTATTCTCAACAACGACGGCTTGCTCTAAAACGACAGGACGACATGCTTGAATTAGACATCATCCGACCATTCTCGAGTCCATCGGATTCACCTCCCCATATGGTGCCTGAAAAAGAACCCGGGGACTGGCGCCCTTGCGGCGACTATCGTGCCAATAACAACGTTATACATCCGGATAGGTATCCAAAACTACACATTCAAGACTTCTCCCTCACTCTTCACGCGGCCACTATCTTTTCAAAGATGGATCTCGTCAAGGCTTACCATGAAATACGTGTAGAGCCGGCAAATGTTCCCAAAACAGCCTTCACTCCACCATTCTGCCTTTTCGAGTTTCTCCGGATGCGCATTCGGACTCAGAAATGCCGCCCAAACAATTCACAGGTTTATTGACACCGTCCTCAGAGGCTTGCCATTTTGCTTCGCATGCGTTGATGATCTACTAGTTTTCCGCCTGTGACGAGACCGAACACGTCCAACATATACGTCAACTTTTCCATCGCCTCGCCGACTTCGACGTCAACATTAACCGATGAAAATGCGAACTGGGAGAAAACCGTCTATAATTCCTGGGACACGAAGTTAACCAGCACGGCATACGACCGCTTAAAGAAAGGTAGAAGCTATCCATAATTTTCCCATACCCAAAAACCATTCGTCCGCTCGCGAATTTCTCGGGAAGACTTGTCAACAAATCTTCTGAGGAAGATTTGTTCCCCAATGCGCTGCCATTCTATCACCGCTGACAGCCCTTCTGAAAGGAAGCAGGCCACATTCAATCCCTATACAGTGGGGTTCGACTGCAGAGCAAGCTTTCAGCCGAGCAAGATGGGAACTGGCCAATGCTACTCTTTGTTCACACCCTCAACACGACATGATAACGAACATCATGGTCGACGCTTCTGAAGTCGCTGTAGACACACACTCTTAAAAAATTTGTGCGTCTACTTTCACGCACAATACTCGGAGAGCCAATCACCGCAACTTACGGAGGCAGCTTGGCGAATGACGATGCTGAAACATATGTTTAGACCAAAAAACGCAGACTGAGTTGTGACATTAAGCAATGCAAAACGTCACGCTTGCATTGCTTAATGTCGCAACTCAGACTGCGTTTTTTAGTCTAAACATGTGTTTCAGCATCGTCATTCGCCGAGCTGCCTCTGTAAGTTGCGGTCCTTGGCTCTCCGAGTATTGTGCGTGAAAGTAGACGCACAGACTTTTTAAGAGTGCAGTACTGCAGCAATTGGTAGATGATGTCTGGATGCCTTTAACTTTCTTTTCAAAACAACTAACACCAGAGGAACAACATTAGAGCACCTTCAAGCGTGAACTACTAGCAATCTTTACTGCAATACGACATTTTCAATATGTTCTACAAAGTACGCTGTTTTTTGTACTCACGAATCAGAAGCCTCTCACGTACGCCTTGCAAAGTGGCAAAGTCACATATTCGCCACGCGAAACAAGGCATTTGACTTACATCGCCGAATTCACAACCGACATCCGACACATCAAAGGTGTTGATAACCCTGTAGCCGATGCTCTCACACGGTGCATTCTTGTTTACTGCGGACTTAGCTTTCTTCCTGCAGTTGATTTTGATGTCATCAGAACCGCGTAAATGCAAGACAAAGAGCTGCAACAGCTGCGCCAATTTCTTGGTCAACTCATCTTTGACGAGATTACCTTATCTAGAATCCACCAAGAAAATAGTCTGCGATATATGAACAGGCATACCAAGACCATTCATACCCGCTGACTTTCCCAGGCAAGTCTGACTCTCTGCACGGCCTGTCCCACCCGGGCATTCATGCTACACAAAAGTTGATAACTGAACGCTTTCCCTGGCCCGGGATCAACACCGATATTCTTAGCTGGACTTGATCCTGCATACAATGCCAGAAATCTAAGGTCTGGCGTCGCACCTATGCGCCGCTTCATTCATTCCCAAACACCACAGAATGTTTTTACCATGTTCATATCGACATCGTGGGGCCCCTCCCGCCATGCGAAGGACGCCGTTACCACCTCACCTGCGTTTATAGGTTTACCCGCTGGCCGGAGGCACTCCCCATCCAAGACATCCGAGCGGACACTGTGGCTCTCACCTTCGTCCAAGGTTGGGTTTCCCGATACGGCGTTCCATCCACTCTCACGACAGACCGAGGACGTCAATTTGAGTTTGCGCTCTTCCATCGATTACTTTGACTCCTAGGAACCACCCATATTCGAACGACAGTATATCCCTCAATGGCAAACGTTCTCGTCGAACGCTTTCACCATTCACTCAAAGCAGCCCTTATGGCGCAATCCGAACCAAACAAGTGGCACAAACTTTCTCACCATCCTCCTCGAACATCGAGCAGCATTGTAAAAAGTATCTACAGTACAGCCCAGCTGAGCTTGCATGGGTTCAACTCTTCGCCCATTCGGAGAAGGTTTTTTGCACCTGGATCCCCAAACCCAGCGCCTGATCCTATGACATAAACACACCACCTGCGAGCGACGATGAGATATCTCCGGCCCATGCCACCGCGCTCTCAAAACCGAACTACAGTATACGTGTCAAACGCCCTAGACAACTGGCGCCAGATCTTTCTATGAAAAGACGGCGTCAAGAGATCTTTACAACAAGCCTACTCTGGGCCTCAGAAGCGCACTTTCAAGTAGAGCGAAAACCTTCACCATTGATTCCAATCGGCTTCAAGAAACCGTTTCTGTCGACCGCATGACGCCGTCTCACCTGGAATATCTCCGCAATACAAATGATACTACTGGTACTCATACCGTCAACACTCGACCCACAACTGACCGCCGCGGTTTCCCGACAAGACGAATTTCTGGAACAAATACGATTCAAACTTAGTATTTTGAGGTAGAGCTTCAACCGACACGAGCCCACGCGACTTCAACCCGCAGGAACCGAATTCAAACGGTGTGACTGTAGACTGTTAAAGATCATCTAAAAAAAATTTTTTTTAACAGTTTGGTTTGGAACCGCATGTAAAAAAATTAGTTTTACGCGAAAAAAAATATTTAGAGCAATATTGACGGCGCGAGACGCGATTTAGTCCCTAGTCGCCTCTTTTCCACTTGTTTTCTTTCTTGGCATTTTGGGATCGTGGAGGAGAGGTGGATCGGGTTGGCCATCTCGTTGTGGTGGAAAGAGTGTATGGCCATTCCGTGACGTCATGAACTTTGCGCGCAGAATTTAAAATATAACTCGCGCTTTCAATATTGCACTAAACATTTTTTTTTCGCGTCAAAATTAAATTTTTTATACGCGTGTCCCAGCCAGGCTGGTTAAAAATACTTTTTTTTAATTTTCAGGCGCCCTTTGAGATAGAAACCGTCTACCCCTGCCCTACCTACTGCCCCCACCACAACCGACCGCAAACAAGCACCTCATAAAGTATCTTGGTATTTAATACCCACACAATATTACACAAGCAAAAATAAGATTATTTCCTGCTTAGGCGCAGCAGAGTGAACAAAGAGTAGGTTGAGTACTTGAGGGAATGGACAGATTGCTCGCCCACTTGAGTGAAAACGAAGACGACAAGAAGGACTGTGATTCACGAGCGTGGCGGCAGAGCATGATTCCGACAATCAGTCTCATCGCGGATCACGTTGAACTCTGTAAATAATGTGCATAAACATGTAGTGCCAAGTCTTTGGTTTCCACACCTAGCTGAGCGAATGTTACAGTCGTATCGAAAAAGTATGACGTTTCTTGTTTTAAACAATTAACCATACAAAAAGATAACAATTTATAATGCGCTCGGCTATTTTGCGAAAGACGTGTATTATATAGGGCCAATTGTGCCATCTCCGACTCTGAAGGCCTAGACACCTAGAGAAAAGTCAGCTTCGGCTAATTCTACTTTGCTGGAGGAGGAGGGCGCTCATATTTTCGAGTTTGCTCAAATAGAGCGCTATGGTATGCTGGAGTTGTCCGCTGATGAAACGTCACCTCGCCCCTTGCCGGTCTGTTAAAAGTTTCAATGGCATCTTCGCGCTTGAAGAGGGCGTCACACAAACAGGTAGCCCATCTTCAGGAGTCGCGAATGAAGTTTCATATTCAAAGTTCGTTAGGCCTGGTCGTATGGACATTTCCTCGGGCTCATAGACCTGAAAATGTTTGCATAGTTGATTTCTAGGTCATTTTCATCATGACCAACGATCCTATCAAAGTAACGCTGGTTTGTGATCATTTCTCTACTGTGTTTCGGAGTATATTGATTTTTTATGAACCAGCAACCAAATCTAACCCCCAACTGCGTAACGATCAGGTCCAAACAACCGCCTGTTCTGACCGGATCTTTACAACAAACGCAGACGGTTAACCATCTCTTTTCCGCAGTCTACATGAGTAATGCTCCCAACATTAGTAACAGTAGCGAGTATGCTATCCCTGAAGTCAACGTTTCTCGCCGGTTTAGTGTTCCCTACGCATAAGTGCAATTACTGAAATGGTTTCAGAGAGCAATGATTGAAAGAATTTCGCAATTGTCACTGTTGTGAATGAGCAACAATACACGTGCGATTATCGATCAGAGTAACCAGATTTAAGGAGAGCGCCGTAAGATACCGAGTAAAAAGAAGCATCCGGAAGAACCCGGCGCTGCTGATAACTGGAAGACGAGTGCGCTAAATCACCCCGATACGTCATATATATAAGGCAGCCACCAGTCGGTGCCATTATTATCCCGATTTTGACGCATAGTTCTACCACCCCTCAAAATCAACAACTCCCAAGTCTCTGTTTGCTTACCGCCATTGTTGTCGCGGTTAGAGACTGATTTATGTCCTTGTCTGAGATAACTTCCCCAACAGTTCTGCCCCTTGTCAACGGCAAGGAGCGGGACAACTGGAGTGCTTCGTCGGTGTTATTCCAGGAGATTCGGAAGCGGCAGTGAGAGAGAGAGAGAGAGAGGCTCCACGTCTCGCAGAACCTTCATTGGAGGAGCGTCTAGCGCCGGCCCTTAATTGCCGAAAACCGTGCGCTCTGATGAGAAGAGGGTCTTAGAGATTCGTTTTGCGGCATTAGGAGGCCCGACTGCGGCGGTGCAAAAGGTTAAAAAACACACGCAATCGGAACCGCACTTCTGGTTCTGATTAGCGAGGGTGCGAAGGAGATTGAGTTGCGTGTCTCGAGACTACACTCTGTTTCCCCTTATGATGGATTACAGCGAACGCAACGAGCCATCGGGGCCATTGAAACGCCATGAGGGTGTCACAAGATGTTTGGTAAGGGCGCAGTAACGCGCCAGTCGCATGGTCACGTGACAGGTTCGCGGTGCTGGATCGGCTGGGGTGGATCGGGAGTCCGCTGCGTCCTGTCGTAAGTTGAGACGGACTGTGGAGGTAAGAGAGAAAAGAAGAAACAAAATAGACGAAGAGTGCTTGTTCGTGCATTGATGAGACCGGTTGGGTTTACCGGTTTTTTTTTTCGCCAACGCTACTGACAGACTTTTGTTGTAATGTGGGAAAGGAGATATCGAGCGGTGCCTTCCTTGCATTTAGTTCGTATGCGTTGTCAATTTGGAAGCACGAAGCTGTTTCCGGATGTTGAATAGAAATAAAACAACAAGACCAACAAAAAACTGTGTTTTGGGAGAAGCTGCATGTCATTCGGCACGGAAAGGTTTTAGGGTCTAGCTGTTCTCGTCGTCCCTGTGCCTCTGTAATTGGGCGCGCGTGCCATCTTGGCACCTTAGGTTTGGTACGGGTGAAGAGGAGTAAAATAAGACGTACATTCGTTCTTGACAAAGAATTGTTTAGACATGGACGTCATGTAAAGCTGAAGGTCATGGTAGCAACATGGCTTATTATTTGGAGCCACGTTCATCGGGTCGACCCAAATCTGTGCACTTGAAGCTTAGTAATAAAACATTCAAAAGGTTTCAGGAAGAAAAAAGAAACAGAGCTACGACGTTTGCTAATTCGAATGAATCCAATGTAACGCGGTAACTGGCAACGCCACTAATTCAATCCCCCTTCAAAACAAACATACTTAGACGGATGAAAGACGCATGGCACGGATTCTTACGAAACCTGAGACGTAAAACACATCCATAACGACAATCCAATTCGTCGCGTCCTTCCCGAGGAACTCGATTAACGCTTTTCGTCGCCCGCCCGCCCGCGCAGCGCTCGAGAGGAGGGGGCTTCTTCTTTAACGCCCGTGCACTCAGTCACCGATGCCGAGAACGGATATAAAAACCGCGATAACGGTAACGCGCCAAGACCGAGCGGGACGTAGGGAAAGGCGGACGAGACACTCCGTAAAGACAAAGGCCCGGGGTCCGCGGATGAAGCTTGTCCTCTCCACTCTCTATGGCCCCGACCGGACCCATCTCTGCAGCGCTGGACGCGACTGCGTGTGTCCGTCGCTTTCGTCGCTCCGCCTTCCCGGGTTTACGGTTCTCCGTATTTCTTTGTACGCATTTATCGCCGACGTTCTACAATCTGATGCGAAGGGCTACTGCTGGACGGAGGAAGACTGGCTGCAATTTCATGCTCGGCTGGAGGGCGACTCAGGATGGCCTCCCCGCGGATGGTCGAATGAGCAGAAAGTGCGGAGCTGACAAATCTTTATGGACGGGGCCTCGCGCGCTCGCCTTTTTCTAGTTTTTTTATTTCTTTTTTGTCTCACGCTGGTTCGTCTCTTTGGTGACGACAGCGACGGCGAGTGAATGGTGCCGTTGGGCATGAGACTGGTCGTCGAGACGAAAAAAAAAGATCTGGATATACTTTTTGTTTTATTGTGTGCCGAGTTTAAAGAGAATCCTACAGGGTTTCTTTTTTATATTTTGTAACAGTCATTGTGGAGGAAGATGGGTCATTTGCTGTTAAATTCTCCCGCGTGCGTTTGCTTTATTCCGAAGTATGTGGGCTGTACGTGGAGACACTATATGGTGTCTTCTTGATTGCTCCGCTGCGGATATTGTCGAGGACTGCGTCAATCTGTTTCGGCATAAGCAGCAGCACCCTTCTTCTTTTTTGGCTGTTAGTCACAGAATTATAATGTATAAAAACGTGTTCGAACCGCACTTTTTTTTCTCTTGTAGTGCACGTTTGAGACAGGATGGAGACATTTAGTGATTTATTTTAATTTGCAATTGTCACATCGGGTGAAACATTTTTGTTGTCGTTACTAGTGTCGACAAAGCTCTAAGTAAATTGAAAAAAAGAGAGAAAAAAAGGGGGGACATACGCTGACACGTAAATTGCGCATTGCTGGTTTCATTTCTCAGGTTTAAGTAAACTTCAAATATGCGAAGTTTTAGTTTGTGCGTTGCATGCAGTTCGCTGTACATCGCTCGCAACAGCTCCATACATTGTCACGCTCACTCTTTTTAATTTTTTTTCATTAGCTTTTGTTGATATGTTTTGTGTTTAGATCATTTCTATCTTCGAGGCGTGAGTGCACAAGACATGCGACTCATGGAAGCGAAAGTTGAAGGGAGGCACACCGATGGTTGGCCTGTTCTAATCACTCAAGTGGAGATGTCACCACAGGGATCGTTGAAACAAAGAACACAGACCTTGCCTCGGTGTTAACCTGTTACACTTAACCTCAATCAAAAATTTCAATCTCCGGTAATAACTCACGCTAACTATTGTGACGTTTGGTTGCGAACGTATTAAAGAGCTGGCATGCTCTAGCCACTGACGTCGTCGTACTGCACGGCATATATTGTGTTCACAAATGTTAGCTTCGTGATTCGCTCTTCAACCTGACGCCGATCTCTGATTGGCCATAGGGTGATATAACGATGATGGGGACTCGCCACGCCCTACGTTTCTTAAGCTCCAAGTCAGGGGTCTCCAATACCCAGGCCCGCGGCCCAAATCCAGCCCAAAAAAACCTTCCAACCGGCCCGTAAAAAATAAAAAATAAAAAACACATTAGAACGCGCACGATACGCTTAAAAAAAAATAAGAGATACATTTGTTTAACAATAATGCGCGTCCTCTCGTCTCATTATTCATTGGACAGTATCATTATCAGCGTCAACATTTTTAGTCCCCTATTTCTTAAGTGTGTAACTCTTATGTTAAACCTCCATTGCGTTCCCTTGTATATGCTGTGCTTGGTGTACTGTGTCGTATGTATTGCATATTAAGGTCAACGTCAGTTCTATCATTCTACCGGGTGTCTCAAGTAGCTTCCAGACTCTTCAAATTGACGGCAAAATTTGGTTTCTCAACCTACCGCGCTACGATTTGCTGCAGCGTTGCCCACAGGTAGTGCATTTTTGCTATAAAATTTGCAAAGACCGAACTTCCCTGAGGAAAAAGTGAAGAAAGAAAAAGTCGTAGCTCCTATGGGAACGTAGCGAAGCCACCGGTCTTCAGACAATAGGGTGCCCTGTTGATTGTGGGCAACGCTGCACGAAATCGTAGCGCGATGGTTTAAGAAACCGAATTTCGCGGTCGATTTAAAGAGCCTGGCTGCTATTTGAGGACACCCGATATTAGTCCTCTGTCCCGCGTGAACACGCCAAAGTTCCCACGCGCTTCGATTTAGGCCTTGTTTGTTTCCTGGGTCCCAATTACGGTGTAATATCATAATTAGCTAAATATGGACTTTAGGAAATAAATATATTTTAATCAACCCTGAGTATATTTCCTTACTCTAACTTTCAATTTTGTATTTAGTACTGATTTAGGATTATTTGTACAGCTTAATTCTCATTTCTATTTACTAATTTATTTTCTGGCCCTCAAGACAGCAACAGATCAATGATCCGGCCCCATAGCCAATACATTTGGAGACCACTGCTTTATACTCGTTTTCACCTCAACAACCGTAGTAACAAAAAAAGTCCGGCTGGTCGCGTAGCATTACTAATTTCACTCCTTTATGTAGATAATTAAGATATATGTAGGTTCTTTTTGGATTAGATCTGTATTACCCTATCAAGACGTACACGCGACAAACGCCAAAAGCATCGCTTCTGCCTCCGACAACCAAATCCGGTAAGAACTACTTCGCGCGGCGCATGAACAATGCGCAACGCTTTCTGTTTTATTGAGGGGAAAACGTGTAGAAGTGAATATATAATAACTGCTTGGATAATCCACAATTCACTTATCACGGTGGCTAAGTACCCGATTTATTGTTGCATCTGAATTTGTCACCAAATAAGCATACGATGGTAACCATTGACCGAATGAGAACAGTGTGAGCTTCGAAAATATTCTTCCACGTGGCTTCATCAATAATTAGTTTATTTATACTATAGGTAAGGACTGAGTGGGATGCTATACAGTCCCCCGTGAAATAAACTAACCATTAAAAAAACTTCAGTGTCTTCGAGGCAAAATTAAGGCTTGCGGATTCCTTATTTGGAGTTAAGTTCCTAGTTCAACTACATGTCATTTAACGAAGCCTAATAGACCTCTTCCGAAATTCAGTCTGGCCACTTTGATCACTATGATCCTCATCTGAAAAATGACAAAGGTGCCGTACTAATGGCGGCTTTCTGTTTACTGCATGAAGGAACATGTTGAAGATGCTCCTAAGCTGGAGATTCGAGGCCTATTCAATCGAGACGTCAGCACGATGCGAAGCAGGAATTGAATGCAAGAGCTGCGTAAGCGTTCATTTCTGTAGCTCGGGCCCAGTCAATCTGTTAGTAGCGCAGAATCGACTTCAAAGCACCTTGATGTATAGAACTTTATCAAGGCGTGTATCGGGGTTGGAGCGTCGTTCTGACTGGTTGCATCTTTGTGGCCAACGACACTGAAAGAGATGCTCGAGATAGCACTGCACAGTGCAAGAGCACATTCTCATTTGCCGTTGACTTGCGAAAGTGACGGTTCCCGAGAAAATACTGCAGGCTTCATGTGCATTGCCGCCATTAGTACGGCAAAAGTTAAACCGCTATTTCAGCTACCAGATGGCATTGCATTTTTGGAAAGGGTCTATTGTGATGCAGGTTCTATGTCCGGGAAAAAAGAAAGGGGAGGGGCGGAGGTTAGTTGTAAACATTTTGCTTGATATTTTGCAGTCTTCTACTCTTCATCTAGGGTAAATTTTTTGTACATGTTCTTTTTGTATAAGGTTGATGTGAACAATTTGTGTTGAGTTTCTACTTTCGTGCTCAGTTATGCTGGCTTAGCTATTCACAAGACCACGCAAAGCAGAAGGAGCAAGTAATGATCGAGCCAGAGTTTGTTTTCATTAGACTTGGCGTGAAAGTAGGTTTTTATTATGTTTTCGAAAGATGTTCGAGCTTGATGAAAGGGTAACTCACACAGACGGTTTGAACCTGGTCATATGTTGGTAGAAAATTGTGACATTGATGTATTTGTGTTGCTCTCAATTTGACCCACGGACTATAGCGCGCAATTCTGGACCCTTCTGGAGTGTGTCGAAATTCATTACTGAAGTTTTTTCTCTTGACAGTTTTTAACAAATGTAAGTGTAGAGATACACGTCTGCATGTCGACCTTATAAGAATGTATATATAACGTATAATTAATCATTTCTTCCATATCTCGATCCAATTACACCATAAACCGGCAAAGTATGTTATTCACTATTGCTTGTGTTATGTATTAACACTTCCCCTAAAACACACACACAAAAACACCATTTTCTCTATAAATATATTAAAAACTTATGAAGTTATAAAATAGTTCTTAGATCCTAGCTTTCAAAAATTCCTCGGTGCACAGGTAACCACACTCTAAAGCAGCTCGCATTATGGGCCTAATGTATGTATGGGCTGATAAAGAAATTCAAAATAACGATTTTCCTATTACGCAAGAAAATCTATGAAGAATATGCGATGCTGTGAAGTTTAAGCGATGTGAAAACAATTCATTTATTCACTTTTTTACGTCTTTCTTGTAAAGCATCGTAGGGGTTATTAAAGTGCTAGCTCACGAAGTCGGTGCAAGGAGTAGTCCGTTAGAAAGAAAAGAAACAGAATAAGTTAAAATGGTGACACTATTGCACACAAAACGTATGTCTAACTAAATAAGAAAAACAAAAAGAAATTAAACTCTCGTTAATTTAGGATTGCAACCTTTTTTGTTTTTTCTCTTGCGAGCGACTACGGGTTATATAAAAAGAGTCGAATCTTGCCAATCCAAACACTCGAGGTAAGTTCTCTTCATCTATCCCGGTTTCAGTTCGCCCGCTGCCGAATGTCTGCTTTGATTTCGGATTTATTTTCTATCCAGGGAACCCGCAAAACAGACACACTCCGACAGCTCGAACGCATATACGCCTGCAGCAACACTCCACTTCACGCTTTTGGGACCGTGTCAGGACAAAGCTTTCGATCACAGCAATTCCGGCTTCATTCTGATTTCTTTACTTACGCGAGCGCTACTCATCCCTCCGTCGCAGCCGCAGCGCAGGCTCGCCATCACACACTCCACGGATTCGCCCTGACGAACAAAAACAACAAGGCGCACCCGACCAGCTTTCGGCGCACTCGGAACAGGCAAAGACAGACGTGTGACACACGCCCACTGTGCCGTACACTCTAGCGACGTGTGACGCCCCATTTTTTGTAGAGCCTCCCCCCTCCCCCTCCCCTCCTCCGCACAAACACCGCACGGACCTGTGGCACGGTTGCTTTTTTTCTATTTGCATTTTACTATACAGATTGCCGGCGTCCACGACGCAAGCTTTTGGGCGCGTCCATACAAGCTAAACACGGGGGAGTATATTTATATAAGCTATGCACTCGCACTATCGCTGTCGGCAATCCGCTTTCATCTCACCCGGTGCGAAGCCTCTCGTTCGGAAAGACGTAATTTATCAATCCTGATAATATATGTATAATAAAAAGTACAGGAAGCGAGGCTCGAAACTGCGCGAAATGCAGATTGAAAGCTCAACATATAAAGTGAAAAAGTAAATGAAAACGAAGTCACCTTTTCCGCTCGGAAGTGAAACCTCACTTCAGGCGCTTTTGGTGCCTATTCACTCCTTAAACCCCGAGGGGCTGACCCATGGAAAAAAGGAAGAAAAAAGAAAGAGAAAACCCTCTTCACTCCCTTTCTGTGAACCCCAACGACGCGATCTGAAATTTCTCACGCGCTGCCATTGACATCGAAGCTGAGTCCACACCGAGCAGCAAGCCCCGGCGAGTTCCCTCGACCAACCACCCCGGTAGCTTCCGATCCGCCAGCGTCGAGTGGCGGCGTCGAGCGCGCACCCCTCGGCTTTTCCGCGGTGCCCACCACCTCTCTTCACCAAAATTTTCTGACTCCCTCGTAGCAGTCTCCCTCTCCCTTTTCTTCTCTGCATCCATGTCACTCTCTTTATCAGTTTTTTTTTTTATAAAGTATTAAACAGTGTGAAAATGAATCCCTGACTCGGAGTACAAGCCCCGAAACAGAGCTTCGGGATTAGTTGGGTGGGGGAGAGGAGGGAGGACGTGTTGTGGGGAGTAAAGGGAAGTTGACGGTACCACCCATGCTGACAGTGTGGTGGAAGCCAAGTGCTCCTTGGATCAGTCATGCTTCCATCTTTGTGTCACCTGATCACGGTGCCACCCATACGCCGAAATGGGGGTCACATGATGAAATGGAATCGTATGATTGGTCAGGCGAGAGCGTAGCTCCTACACGCATGTCAGCTTGGGGGTGAACGGAGTTTAGTTGAGATCTAACAGCCCCTACATAATCTTCCACGACGACGCTGCGGCTCCCAGTAGTTCTCCCCCACCAAAGGGCCGGGGCGTCCCCATCCTTTTTTATTTCACTTCCCCACCTCCCTATGCCCTGCTCTCCTGGTATTTATTTAGTTTTTTTTTGGGCATTAGGGGAGGATGCCCCTGGGAATAAATAGAAAATCTCTCCCATCGGTGTTGCCCGCGTGTTTGTATGTGTGTGTCTGAGGAAAGGGGGGGGGTACACGTGTATGTGTCTGTGACGCCGATTTCCATTCCGGCACCCACTTTGCGCTGTCAACATTTTCTTTTGAAGTAGAACAGCGGCGCCCTAAAGGTAGATTTTTTGTTTTTTTTTCGAGATGGGGAGTTTTTTTTGCACAGATACGGACCGCTGTTCTTGAGGAGCTCTCAACGGGACTTGCTAGACGACTCTCGACTCCGCACTCGACTTGTAAGTTCCCGCACGGGGAAAACGAAGAGACGCCATTTACTCTGCCCTATAACAAAAATAAGACGAACAAAGATATCGCGTAACTTCTTCTAAAAAAAAATTTGTAAAAATCAACGAAGGTGCGTTACTCCTTCGTCCTTCTTGCGCCGCACCTCTGAAGGTGGTGCGCTATAGCTTTTAAGGTACACATCGCGGATTCAAAGAGTGCGAATGTTTGTTTTCTTGTTTTGAAGGTAGGGGAGGAGGGGGGGGGGGTGTAGCGCGGAACACGGTGAAGACAGGTTGTCGAGCCGTCGACACCGTTATCACGTGTAGGAGTTTTCAATGGAGGGCGTCTCTCGCTATTTTCGGGGAACGGGGGTGGGTGACTCCAATGTTTTTTTTGCACGGTTATGTTTACGTCTCTTCTAGGCCTATTATGTGGGAGGGTCCTCGGAGCGGTTTTTACGTTCGTGGCGTTTGCTGCTTGCACTCTTATGATAAGGCTCTCGTTTTATATTTCTTATTGTTTTCTCTACGATCGATCTATAGACAAGTAGCTGGGCGTAGATTCTGCGTGATATTTACCTTCGCCGAGTCACATTACTTTGCTTCTTGGTACACTTGAGGGAATTCTAAGCTTTGAGGGTGACGGGGAGGGAGACCTGGTGCCGTAGAGCGAAGCTAGAGCTTAGCGTTATTGCGTAGGTTGGTGTGTTTGGGGACCTCCCGCTACAGAGGACTTGCGTGCCCACGGTTACCAACGGAAACAAGACTTTTTTTTGGAGGGGGGTGCAATCATTTCAAGATACGTCCACTAACGTGAAAAGCTGGTAACACTTTACGTTCTTGCCTTGGTCAAAACACACGTCTGCACCCAGGCGTCTCGACATTGAAAGGAGTGCTAACGCACTTGGCTTGTAGAGCACGGACGAAGAGCCGAGCTTGTGTAAAGTTACGTCTGTGTGTGTGTTTTTTTTCTGTTCTTGTTTTGGCGGCGTTTCTTGCGTCCGGTACTCGAGTCGGTGGGCTTCGCCAGTGTATGCGACAATTTCTGAACCCATTAGTGGTCATAGTGTTTTGTTTGTTGATTTACTTTGCTTGGTTGCCTGGGAAAGATCAGACAAATAGGAAAGAAAACGAGGTGTGACAGCTTTGGCCACAATACTTTCTTATTAGGTATCTTGCCAATATGTCTTGACCAGAAGCGTAACGTAACGTGTTTTAACGCAAACTATGGAATGTTGGCAAGACTGCAAGCGAGCTCGTTGTTTTCTATTAAAGCGCAAGAAACGTAAAAACAATACACAATTTGAAATGTGTTTTATTTATTTACAGCTATTCGGTTTTTCTACTGCAGCCCGGGTTAAAGGCAAACATGATGGGTTTGCCAATATTCAGCTGGTGTTTGCTTTGTGGTTGATTTATACGTTACCAAGAGTGCTATTTTATGCAAATACATTCCAGTGAACAAAATAAATCTATTTATGAACTAAAACCACAATAGCTTGGACTTTCAGTAGACGGCACACGGCCCTACGTTTATTTCAATATCTAGGTTTGTATAACACATACGCAAAAAAAAAAACAATACTTATGCAGCCTTGAGAGTCCGAAGATTAATGATAAATATAGATTGCCAGCCTCAGTTCTGGGTCCCAACTACCTCTTAAGAAGGAGCAACCAACGATAATTATATATCGCCTTCCATGGTGTGTTTTGTGAAACAGAATGTTCCACTCTGCGTATTTTATATTTAAGTTTCGTTTTTACAACATATTGTTTAATGCTGCTGTGAAATTTTAATTTGTTTTATGCCCGAATGGATTGTTTAAAATAGGTATACGATTAAAACATACTCAGATTTAGAACTGCACGTCTAACATTTTGCAGTTATTGTTTTGCACGCATATATGTATGGTGCAGTATATTTACCGGCACAAGTATGCACAAACTAGCTTGACATACCTTGTAGAAACAAGGAATCAGCATGATACTCACTGAGCAAGAGGGCGTAAAGAATCATTCTGAAAATGAATCTCCTAGAAGCCTTAGGTAGATGCTGAAATTTGGTTAATAAATTATATACACCCCTGTTTCAGCGGCACTTCAAAGGCCTTCAGAGTCAGACAGAGGGCTTTGAGAGAGCTGAGCTAACCGGCGTATGCCGATGGGCACACGCACAGTCGAGAGTGCGAGCTGATTTTCCAGTTTTATTAAAAGATTTTGACTGAAGGCCTTTGAAATGCCCATGAAACAGGAATATATTATCCTCTTGGCGAAACGACCCGTACCAATCTGAAATTTACACGAGGATACGTTTGAAGTACTTATCAGCTTCGACAAGTTCTCCTTTTTTTATCAATACCTTTTATCGAGACTATATAGTCACAATTTTTCTCCTCTCGACTACACGCCCGAGGGTTTTTCGAGTAGTTCAGCTTCACCGGTCAAGAGGCTTACAAAAAATATTATTAAGGAAATGACATCGAACCTCAATCACGCACGCCGTATCATCCTCTTAAAGGTCAATCGGGGACAATGCTAACTGGCACGCACGTATAAACCAACAAAACTATATCGATTCCGAAACCCATTCCGGGAAGCTCACCGACAATCCGGATGCGTCCTCCCCTTTGCCACCACAACAAACACGTTGCTGTGTTCGTTCACCAACGCACGGACGGGCGCGAGCTAGAAATTCCTGATGGAGTGGCGCACCGAGCGACCGAGCCCAAAGGGCAGTCCCACAGGCGCCTGGGGCAAACTACTTTTAATTGAGACCGATTTATTTTGGCACTTCTTTCCGCTCGGCTGCGTTCTCTACTATGCCTTAGGATGTTTATTGATCGGAATCCACTTGAGCGTCCGTGGAATTCGAATTCGGTTTTCCCCCATCTTCTCTCCCTTCCCCATCCTCCCTTTCTGGTTCGGCTCTGAAAGGTACACGACAAGGATTTAAGACCCGGGCGAATGAAACGGAAGATTCAATCGTTTTTGAGGGGAAGTGTTGGGGAGGGGGGATAGGGATGGGGAATTGGGCGGGGGAGTTGGGCGGGAACGTATAAGATCTTACTCCTGGACTTTCGTTTAATTTGTTTTGTTTCTTTTTAATTTATTTTTTCTTATTATGAAGCAGCTATTTACGGGCTGTCCCTCTATTACCGCTCACCCGAATGAGGAGTGGTGAGGGGGATGCATGGGGAGGAAGACATCCCTAGAACACCCCTCCCCCCCTTTTTTTTTTCCTCTTCCCCCGTCGCACGAGGACAACGTTCCATTTGCACGCTGGGACCGAGTCATCAATTCTACCGTAATTACAGCGACACGAGTTGAGATAAAGGATGGTGTCGGTGTAGACCGACTGGCTGTCCCCTATTGCTTCTCGCCCCTTGGCGTTTCGGTTCGGTGGGGGTGGCGGGGGAGGGGGGGGGGCGGGAGCTGTGTCCATCCCCATGGGGAAACGAAGCGATTCGGTTGGGGTGACTCCGAGCATTTCATGCGACTTGCTCTCCAATGACTGTAACGGTTGGTGGTGGCTTCTGACACCTATTCAATACAGTAATTCTTATTTTTCGGCTTTGACTACAGTAGTTTTACTTACATATTCAGATCCTATCGTCTTTGGAACATACTCTTCACGCCGTGTAATTTAGAAAAAGAACACGAAAAAAACCAAGATACTATGATTGTCGCGAGACCAACAGAATTAGAATTAGGTCGGAAGGCTTATCTGGGGTTTTACCTGGCAAGACTGAAATTATTTGACGGACCCAGTGCTTTTTCTTGGCGAGTTTAGCGGCCGAACGTTTGTTGAATAAAACTTACTCGTAATGATACACATGTTTCAGTGGGTACTTTTCTTTCTTTTACCTAGTTTGATAAGACTTCGAAATTGTACTGAAATACTTTTTTTTGTCTAGATGATTTAAATCTACGCTTATATTAATTTGAATGTAGGATAAAACATGTTTGCAAACAGGCCCTCATAATAGTGCATGAATGTACATTGTTCTGTGTGAAGTATATATAAAACGGGCATGATATCGTTTGCTGTATTGACGTACAATTGTTATTTCTCATGATACGCTCTCTATCAGCCTTTACTTTCTGTTCATAATAAATCAAAGGGGTGCAGGGTACAGAAAGCGTGTCAATGCAGAACTCGCTTAATATTTTTAGAAGGGGTAATAATTTATTTTAGTTTAGATTGAAACCATAACCTGATGTACGTTAAAGGAATCAAAATAAAATGTGTGGTTTCATAAAGCAACATATTTCATAACATTTATTGACGCATAAAGCTGAAACCATAAAACTTAGCAACAATATATGACATTATATATTTTTTCTTCTTAGAATTAAATTGAGAAAGGCAGTACAGTTGCATTCCTGATACCTCCTGCCAATATACTACTTGAAACAATGGAAACAATAATAAGATAAACTCAATACAGCCAATTTCGTTCCATTCTTTGCAATGTTTAGATATCTTGCGCAGGCGGACGAACCAAAAGATGCAGAAGCAGGTCGCGTAATCCTCTAGCATCTCGGCTCGTGGACGACAACAGACTCCCCAAACTATCTCCGGTCGTGGTTTTCCGCTGGTGCTCAGGCGCTCATCCAACTTTGAACGCCATCCAAACGCTTCCGAGCTAATGACCCACCGCGACTCCGTGAGTGAAGAACCATGGCAACGCGCGAGCAATTAGGCAACGCCTTAAGTCCGACTCAATTAGAGGTCGGGGTCGTTTCAACTCAATTTGCCACGTGACGCAAAATGGTGCCCCGAAAACATCGGTCGCAGAATGCCCCACACCTTCGCGCAACCGCAGGACCGGGATTCTCGGCGACCAAATGTCTCCGCAACTGCTCGTGTATTCAGTAATGCGCGCGCTCTGCTGGTGTGTCCCGACGAGTCCCCGTACAATGCAGGCCATCGGAATGTGCTCAGAGCATTATACGCGGCGCTTCTCGTAGCCCGGGAGAGAAATATGTCATCCTCGGAGCTCTGGTGATACGAGGTGATTACGGAGAGAGGAGGGGGAGGGGGAGTCTTGGCTGACGCCCTTTGTCGAAGCGTGCCGCAGCATATGATCTGTCGGACACCGCCGCTTGCTGGAGCTACGCGTTGGGGATCGACGGGAGCCCGAAAGAGGGAGAGAATGTTCCCGGTTTCTGCGCGCGGAAAGTCCTTTAATGTCATCCCCTCCCAGGGATCGACAGTGCCCCGTGCCGCGGAAGAGCTAGAGAAGGGAGACGGAACGCTTCAACGAGCTGTGCGCTTTCGTCGGACGGAGCGGCTACTTCCGATATAGGGTCGCTTCGGTAAGAGTTGTTGCCGCATGGCGTGTTGTATTTCTAACACAAGTTAGTGTTGCACTCTATACTCCGTTTCGCATTCAGTCCGATCGCCGCAGCCAATGTAACGATCCGATTAATCCAATAAAGAACCGCCGAAAATGCATCGTCATAACGCTCGTAATCTTCGTGCTTTTTTTTTTGTTACCGGCTAAATTAATTACGCACAAAAACCACAAAGCGCGGGATCACGCCGCAATCATTGTGCGCTTTTGGTTTAGCAGGTGATGGCAAATCAAAGACGTAGAGGGGCATAGAATGATACACCGGTATTCCGTTCACAAAACAAAAGTGACACCCACACCCCCGGCTCAGGATTTGGTACGTGACCGTACCAAATTCTGAGGCATTTACTCGAAGCTGACCCGAGATATGTATTGCGATCGCTGTAAAAAAAAAACATGATAACGTGAGATAAAGTTGGTACCGTCGGTTCGACGTCAGTGCGCTGTTCGTCGAACTGAAGTTTTGGGGTGTCGTATACGGGACAAGAAGTGTAAGATATACCTTTTTCTTCTGATAGTGTGTTAGACCCACACATATCAGTATGTAGCTCAAATAAGAAGCCAAAATACAGCACCGCGGCTGACGGCCTCTAGCGAAGCTGCCCCAGTTTTAGTCGTAAAAGCATATTTTGGATTTAAAACAAACGAAACATAACTCGTCGGTACTGTTATTACAGGACTATAGACAATTACTTGTGCGTGGTACTTTGTCAAAATCTAGACGTAGAACTATAAGGTCACGTGTCTAGTGTCAAAAATATAAAACATGGTGGCGGCTGGGTGGGGGTCACTTTTAGCTTACAGTGTATCGCTCTGACTTCCCTCTACCTCGTTGTAAGAAACGCACTATGACAATATGCACCGTGACAATGCACGTTTGATGTCGCTCGACTACTTCCATTGAATCGTAGCGTTGGTTGCAGGTGGGACTTTATGCGAAAGGGTCTATAGACGTTTCTTTTGGCGAATTCCAGTGGTCGTCTTGGAGCGCGCCTGGATCAGTAGACCGGATCCGAGACGGAGCACGCGATCCGAACGGAGTCGCTTAATCATGATGTGAAATATGTGTGCCGATAAGCTATGTGCACCAGGGTAAGTCCACTTGCGTCTTCATCAGAATACGCCTCAACGGTGTCCGAGAAATTCTCGATTTTCGGCCTTTTCTGCAGAGGTCCGAAAAGGCTGCCGGATTCGTGCGGACCACACGAGCGGTATTCGTCGTCGCTGCTACTCGAGCTGCTGCTGCTGTAGGAGCTGCTCGAACCACTTGAAGACAAACTATCATCGAACAGCAGCAGCAGTAAAGCGGGCGGCACTTCGCAAGCGGCCTTTACAAAATCTTCCGAGGCGAGATGCCCGGCGCCAAGGAAGTCACGTGTGCGCGTCGAGGGGCTGGCCAGGCTGGCTTCCGGTCGAATCCGTCGAAGTTGGCGGAACGACTTTTCTGCGATCCGGATCGAGATCTGCAGTGGGAGCCGATCCGAAACGACAAGTGGAACAGGTTCGTCTCAAACCCGATCGCACCAGTGAAATGGGCACGCCTTACAAAAGTCGATCCGAGCTGCGCTCTAAAACGACCAGTGCAATACGCCATTAGAAACACTGGTGAAAACCGATGGCACCTCTTCAGTCCTAATAAAAGCTTACCTCTCCGTTCTTGCTCAATTTCGGCGGAACAGTCGCAGAGTTATATATTTTATAAACAGCCCGATATGTCCATAAAGCGTACTGCTAATTCCGGTTTCCGCCGACTTTAAGGTGTATTTCTTTATAGCGATACAAGGAAGCCGACAACGTGTTGTCGATTTTGTGCGCTTAATACGGACATACAATAAGAGCCTCTAGCAATGTTCATCAAGTGATGTTATTATCAACTCTTCGGAGTTCGAACCCCTTTTCTCTGAATATGCAGAGGGCTCTCCACCTTCACAGACGTGGCCTATATTTTACTGAAAGTGTACCATCTTATACGAATTCGGTTCCAAGTCACTATTGTTTGTTGTGCTTTTTATAATTCAGAGCACCTGTCAGGCCTCTAGACGTCATTGTGAGTGACAGCTGTGGCACAAACCCAGTTGTATCAATGAATTTCCTTTCCTCGTTCCACGATAAGTACGGGACATACAACCATACGCAAACAGGCTGTAGCCTAGAAGACACTCGTGTTATTCTCACGAGGACCGGATAGAGTTATCCCCACAGCCCATGGAAGCCGCAATCGTTGAACAACATGTGGGTTTCAAGAAAACAAGACGTCGTACGTTCATGGTGAAAACAAAACAAAACGTTTAAAAGAATTCTTACCACATGGAAGCATCTAGATCTTGACGTCTTTATCTTGTACCACTTAGCTGGGATGATTGGATCTCTAGATATTCATAAAAGAAACGACGGTACGAAGTCAACTGTCTGTTGTCGAGCTCAACCTATTTCGTGAGTTTCTCTATTCCTTCACTAATGTTTATCTGCAAAGATATCTTCCTCTACATTGTCTTGTTTGTTTGTTTCTTTTTAGCAACTATAGGGAAATATTCAGCTCGACATTGCGCCTCACAGCGACTATTTTATGCAAATTCATGCAAACTTCAATCAGTTATTTTAGTAACATGAATTGTTGGTGCGTGTAAGAGTTATTATGAATCTTAAATGTAAGTGAAGTGTCTTCTTGAGCGGAAGTCCACGTATTGTTTGCTAGACTTACGTAACTAACTATTTATTTTTAATTGGTTGCATTGCTTCTTGGTTTCAGAAATAGGTACTACGTTTAGCATCAGGTTATTTATCCGTACTATGCTAAGCTTTTTGTCAGCTTTGTATAAAAGACATCAATAAACTGACGTAAAAAATACTTCTTTCGGGTCAAGACTGCAGTGGTCTTGTAGTTTTTTTTTAATGCGATAGATTAACCCATACCGCGATTATTTATAGACTACGCTCTAAAACATGTCATGCAAGGCAGAAATTTGTTTTCTGTTTTACAGGGATCATGAAGCTGCTTTCCCATATCATGCTCCTCGGCATCACTGTATGTTTATGTGAGTGACTGTTGCAAGAATACATGATCCTCGCATAAGCATCAAACATTCACCGCTTACAATCGAAGTAAAATCCACTTATGTATTATTTTGTACATTTCAGATGCATTGCTCGCGTAAGTATCAGGTTTTCAATACAATAACACTGCTCACGTATAACGACAGTTCTAACAAATATTTTTAATTCCCAGAATAAGCGAGGCGAGAATAAAAAACGGTAAATATATTTCTTCCCAAATGAAACCGTATTTTCTTAATCCGCGCGTACATCTTTATTCGTCGAATTGTGGTATACCTATTTTGTGTCAGTGAATTAATTTCTCATAAACGTGCTTTAGTAAAAGTATAAATCACAAAACACCTAGCCATATCAACAGAATTCAATTGCCCGTAAAATAATCTTTCCCTCATTTTATGTTCTTCTAGTTGCTTATTATCTTCTAGACATCTCAGTCCGTCTTTCCATTTTTTTTTCTCGCACCGCTCACAAATATAAATTTTTTAAATGATTGCATATCGTTTTGGTGTATTCAGTGTGGTGCAAAATTTTAGGAAACAAATTTGCCGTACTAAAATACAAACACTTTAATTATCAGTGCGCTATTTTTAAGTTAAGAGCTATTTAGGTACCAACCTTACAGCAAGTCAAAAGATTTTCAAAACGCTTACGCATTTTTCACAAAGCCTCATGAAATTCACGAAAAAGTTATGTTAGCACACCGCACTTACTGAGGCGTAGGAGTAGGATCATCCTTATCATACAGTGGGGTAAATATTCGGTGGTCTTGTAATTTACCATTAAAAAAATTAAAGCCATTTACAGCTCCCTGTAATGCCCAATTAGAGCGCAGCTCTCGAGGAGGAGGAGGGGAAGGTACGGAGAGGGGCTATGCCCCTCCCCTCTCCTGCTCGCCTCCCATTTAGGGGAAAATTTTCCGCTAGTCTTAGAGGGCATATTTTTTCCGCTAAATTTAGCGGGGAAAATTTTTCCGCTAAATTTAGCGGGGAAAATATTCCGTTACATTTAGCGGGACAAATTTTTCATGCTAGATTTAGCGGGGAAAATTTTCCGCTACATTTAGCGGGGAAAGTTTTCCGCTAGATTTAGCGGGACAAATTTTCCGCTAGATTTAGCGGGGAAAATTTCCGCTAGATTTGGCGGGAAATGTTTCCGCTTAATTTAGCGGGGAAATTTTCCGCTAAGTTTAGAGGGGAAATTTACCCATCATGCAGCGCGCGGTTACGCCGACGCCGACGCCGACGCCGCTCAAGCCGGAAACGGGCGCCTAAGAGCTGCGCTCTAAATTGAGCGACATCGTTTAGAAATGAAGAGAAAACCGGCCTTACTGCAGCGATTCAAATGTTCAACGGTTCCCAATCTTGAAACAAGAACATGATACAAAGGAAAGAATTGTATATTTCTCACGTTCCTCTCGGGTCTAGCGCCAGACTACCAAGCATTGCAAGGCTTGTCCGGTGACCATTATCGTCTCGGATCGTGGCTTCCCGAAAACTGGTGGACGATCTGGTACGACCACGAGATCGAAGCTCCAGCCCAGAGGATGAAGACACCGAAAAAAGCTGGCCATGCACTAGCCGAGGAAGTTAAAAGATTCATCAGCTTCGTCGTGGCAGATGAAGCTCCGGTTGCTGAAGACGGAACGACTGCGTACGGCCTCAAGGAAAAGCTTCGAAATTGGGCAAAGAGAATAGTCGAAGGAGCACTTCAACCTCGGAAACGTTGAGAAGCCCCAAAAAAGAAAGAGCACGTGGACATTCTTTTTTTAATATTAATAAAGGTATAAAATAAAAGATATGTGAGAATAGTTTCTCTCGGCTTTTGGGGAATTAATGTGTAATATGCTATTTGATGGAGGGTTTAGCGCGTATGCTTACATGTCTGGTGTATTTGTGTTTTCATTTGGGCGAACATGAAAACTGACTGGATTTAATTTCTGTTTGAGATTATCGCTTTTCGTATAAAAACATATGGGGAGAATAGCTGTTTTGTTTATCATATGCAACTGGAGAGCCTATAATCCCAATATGTGAAATGTAAAAAAAAGGAACTTTAATATTTGCCATGTAAAGTGTGCATATTTAAATACCGGTGGACGTCCGTAGTTTTGGGAACAATCTTCGAATCTCGTGTCAATTTTGTAATTTATTATTAAGAGATAAAAGTGGTATACAACAGTCAGTGTTGCACTCGAGTACCATAGGTAGCACAACAGCTTGAGGTTCAAGGCGCGTAATGTTATGTCTCAAAATGATGATCACAATGTGTATGCTTTTCTCCCTTAAAACGTGTTTCTGTCGTCACGCAGTTACAAACCTTTAAGTTTTGTTAGTTGATAAAAGTCTCTTCATGAAGATAGAATGACAGTTCAAGTTAATGTGATGTTAGGCTGCACTAGACGACCACTTTGGGTCAGGATCAATTGGTACATTTGCATGCATACATTCCCATCACGTGAGTGGCAAATGAAATTTTTTGTTAGCAAGAAGGAGTGTTGGCGGTTACGCGTTACAAGTAACGGCGTTACCTGTAGCGTCTTACTTTTTTGCGGGAACGTAGTAACGTACTCGTCACGTTTTTTCAAAACAGTAACAGTTAACGTACTTTCGTTACCTATTTCAAGTAACGGGAACGTAGTTACCTTACATGTTACTTCTTCCCAAGACTTACAAATCTTGGGCTTCAATTTTTTTGTGTTTTTAGGTACCAAGCCATGTGCATTTTAAGGGTTATCTTGCGTTTTTGTTTGCGTTTTTCCAGTGAGTATTTTTTGCACGAATTAATGTTTCTTCAAATATGGCGCTAATGAAAACTATATTGTCAAAAAAGTAATTCAAAAAGTATCGGAAAACTAACGTGCGCTACTTTTTATCGGTAACGGTGACAATAACGCGTTCCTTTTATTTTGAGGTAACGTAGGTCGCTAATACGTTCCTTTTATTTGCAAGTAACAGGTAACGTATTTCTTTACTATTTTTAGGTAACGCCCAGAACAATGGGGAGAAGAGAGCGAGGGCATTAAAAGGTGGAGCTCTCTTTATATACGGCTTTGTATTTTTATTTAGTTATTACTTTAAAAGCCCTCCCGGCCAACTGCATTACAGGTTAAAGTGGGACGTACAAAAACTCTAATTATGTAAACGTAACTTCAAAGGCAAGATAGAAGTCTAGACGTGGCACCGTAGATTAGATTAACAACAGCATAGTTGAACAAGAGATCGGGCCGGGTTGTTGCGGCGATTATGGTGAAGGGAACGTGGGTCTTTAGTCCCATTTGTTTAAACACCAAGCAATTAATGACTGGACACGCGTTCCTAATAAAACAATAACTTCAAGCTATTTGTTTTTGTTTCTGATAAGGTCAGCTAGAGTTCAAACAGGTGCTCAGGATTATCAGCATTACGTGGAGCATCTGCCAATATAGGGTTGTGATGAACATATCCTGTCGTCTGTTAGCGCGCGCAAATATTAATCACCCGATGACGCCGTTGGCTTTAGTTCCCTTATAACGTGGATTAAGTTACGTTACCGATGAGATAGCATTCGTACTCAACCACCACCGCGTTGAATAACCAAGGCCTTAGAACGACCTGCCTCTTCCACCATTAAACGTCATCACAGTCCAACGGCGCCAACTCTGACATTGAACCCGAGCACGACGTCGAGCGTACTTAAACGCGCGCTGAACGCGCGCTGGTTGCGCACGAGGCCCAACAAAACGCCGACGCAGCACTTCTGTCCGCTTTTTCTCCGCTCGGTCTTAGTCTGATGACGTGAACAAAGTCTAGTGCGCAGGATTTGATAGAGTAAGAGATCGTCTATGCAACAGCTGTGACGGACGACGCGGTTACCCGCGCTGCCGCCGCTCCCTTTTATGACGCAGCGTAGCAGTAAGAAGTCCCAGACGCGACATAAAGAAGGCTGCAAAAGGTATGCGGGCCGAGTGCATAATAAAACACGGTCGGCATGATTCGATCGGCGTGCTTAGGAGTGCTGGCTTTCCGGAAGGCCGCACAATGGGGAGCCAGTGGAAGCGCAATCATTCGCACTTTGCCGCCTCGATGAATGCGAGAGATGGTCTGCCGCAGACGCCGCACACTATACGAGTTGATCAATACGGGATAGAGTCGCATCTGTATAGCATTATCGGGTTGAGCCTCTGTCAGAGAGAGATTGTTCGCTATATGTTCTTCTGTCGTACATGACCTGCGGTGTTCGATTATACGGAGCAGAGTTTTTTTGCTCCTCTATATATCTGCACTTCTGGATCTCCGGAATAAAACAAATATTCTGATTAAATAAAGCGCTAAGGACTTCGATATTATAGGGTATCAATAAGCTGTACTTTACACGCTCTGCGCAGATTGCCGTTCGAGAATCGTCATCTCTCATTTATATATACTGTATATATACACACCGTTTTTTTTTTTATTTAATAGATTTCTGTAAAAAAAAAGCCGTGAAAGTTACAATAATGCGGTTTGTGCAGGTGAGTTATACGGCCAGGGGAACATAATGAAGGGGGCTAATCGTAGCGATCAGTCGGCTAATCAATTAAAATTCGTTAATTAACTTTTTATTTAATAAAAACAGACATATGATTCCAATTAAAAGCTTGCTCAGCGTCAAAGGAAACCGCTGAATCAACTCTTGGAGCAGGTCCAAGGCTAGTGATTGCGATAAGGTGCCCGCGCAATTTTTCTGTCTCTTATTAGAGCCTCAGCCTTGTGCCTGCTCCACGAGTGGTATGTTTAGCTCACTGCTGCGCTTCTCACGCGCTCAGACTTTCTGAAAGTTTACGATTTAGTGGTTTGAAATGACGCTCTGTAAGTTTCTAATTGGAACCATATATCTATTCTCACGAATGAAAGAGTTAATTTGTTATTTTTAATTAATCATAGTACCAATTATTTAATATCGGTACTAACTATTTAGTACCGGTCCCGAGGAAATTATCTTCTTACCTGGAATAGACTAATTTCAGGAATATTTGTCAGTCTTCGCTGAGACACCTAAAACCACGGTAGACAGTACGAATTCCAATTTTAAGTACATCATTCACGGATATTTAAACTGCGGCACAAGTAATGTGATATTCCTTCTAACAAATGGCACCTCCGGTAAGCAGTACGTTGGCAGCACTGCTTACCTGCTGTAAGCAGTACGGCCAGACCAGCACATCTTTTGATTGAGATGTAACAATCACAGAGCACGTGGGTGTTTTCAGATAAGATGGAACAACCATGTCCAGTAACCATTTTTAATTTTGATAAAAAAAATACGTTTTGCTATTTTCATGCTTAGAAGAATAAAACCAATTCTTGTTTTGGGAAAAGAAATGTCTTTGCAAAAGCAATCTGTAAGCACCCTCTCAGTCACGTGCGTGTTTTGCGTATCGCGCGATGTTCGCATTTCGGGCGGCTTCCCCCAAAAACTGTTTAGGCTACGGGTCTAGAAATATTTACTGACAAATTAGACATAGGAAGGATTGACAAAAAGTATTAATCACCGACTTTTAGGGTCGTTAATGTGAAAATCTAAATCACAAATACGGCACATTGCGCAATAATGCTCAGGGTTAAAGATTTTGTTTCTCCTTATCTATAAAAGCTAAGGTCTTCAAACTTTGCCAGAGTGTTGCTCTGTATATAGTTCATTTGTGCATAAAATATTGTTGTCCTGCTTAGCTGGATAAATTTACAAGAATTGCTCACACAGGGGCATTTAAGTAAATATGCATTATTTTGAAAATCACTTATAAAAAAGGCCGCCTTCAGTATTCTCTAAACTTACCAAAATTAGCGTTTATAATATGTAGTAACAGAATCTGCAAAAATATAATGCAATATATGTGTGACTTTCAAGTCATAAAGCGAGAAATATGGCCAAATTGACGCTAACGCGGTTTGCATAAATGGGGCGTACGCATACTCATTTATATATGAAGACGTAGAAGGTATGATGAGACTTAAGGGTGACATTTTGAGAAACCTAGCCTGTAAAGCAAAATGTGTAGAGGTATGGTTACTAAAAATATGTATAATATAACCATACACAGGAGTGAATCGCAAATCATACAAAACAATAAAGATAAATTGAAAAAAAAAGATGTCTCCATGACCCGGACGTGATTCGAACACGCAACCTTCTGATCTGGAGTCAGACGCGCTACCGTTGCGCCACCAGGCCACACGTACAAATGAGCTTTCGATAATGCAAGGCGTCGGAGGCTGCTGTGGGTGAGTACCCCGGACTCTAGTTTAGTTACTTCACTCAAGTTTCTTTTTTTTTTATGTTCTAGGTCGCCTTAGCAACTATCTCGTTGAATTGTTCTTACCTTGTCTGCTATATATATATATATATATATATATATATATATATATATATATATATATATATATATATATATATATATCAAGGAAAAGCTTGTCTATATTTCCGCTGATGATTGCTCGTTTAATTTAAAAGTTAATATCCTATACCAATTCAATTTACCGCACATTCATCTCAGCATTTTCAGAAAGAGATGGAAAACATGTTTTTGTATTTTAATCAACGTATATTACATTCTGAAGGGTAAGTTCGAACATTAGAGTATCCACACACGCGGGTTTTGTCAAGAACGATTAAACTTTTTTTTCCGAGAAATTCTCGAAAAATAAAGTGCGCGTTTGCTCCATTGGAACCTCTAAAAAGCCATGAAGGGCGTCATCCTACGGTTAGTGTAATGACAACATGCGGTGTGCTGGCAAAGCTGTGACTGTAATATTGAAACGCACGGAATGGGATTTCTGTTCTCGGTAAGGCGAAGGATAGTTTAAGAGATATTACCAATATCTGAGGTGCTGCAAAGCTGCAAAGGTTGCGACATCCCCCCCCCACACACACACACATACACACACATAAAAAACACCCACCATCACGGCTGGCTAAAGATCCCACAGGTTTCGCCGTAGTGCCAGAGACGTCATCTACCGATCGCTTGCAACAACAACGCATAGTTTTCATTGATAATCATATCCTGTCTGCGACGAAATTGTATTTCTTAACCTCTTCAATTGATTTGGAAAGGTACAGGACAATTGTAGAAACACATAAAAAAAATCGTTCATTACTGGTCAGGACACTGAATGAATCTCCGGCAATTTTATGCCCTATGCGCAGCGGCCGCAAGTATAAAATACATTACTTTAAATTAAACACAGAATCATTCAATTTAAAGAAGGCCACTAATGCTTCTCCTTTTGTCTTTTTTAATAAAACTAATTTTCCTTTTGGTTAGACCGAAGACATCCCGAAGACGAATGAAAAAGGAAGAAGGACAAACACAATAACGTCTCATAACACAGGCGAAATTTTATTTCTACGACAGCTTCCTTATATACAGCGGAAGACCCGACATCGTCGTAACATACGGCGCGTGAACACTTGCGAGTTGCAGCGGTCGCGCGAAAGATTTTTGTCGCAAACGTGAATCTCGCAGTCGCAAAAGCAACCGGTTCGGTGCAGTCGCTTCAGGAACGATTTTTCCGACCGTTCGCTAAGTCGTCGTTCCGCTAAGCTAATCACGCGTCACCTCGGAAGTGGCGTGTGGTTCCTCGTGTTTGTTTACATCCGGCAGTCACCGGCGGTAGAGGCTTCCAACATGACCAACCATAGGAGCATCGGTTCGTGGTAGCGGCCATGGATACAGGGCCATGAATGCCTTCCGCGGCGGCTCTGACCAGCGCTATTAAAGGGGACACTGACACCACCCAAAAGAATGTTTTTTTCATTATTTGCCAGGCGATTCATTATGGTGTCGGAATACTACCCAATTAACATTTTGCTACATAGAATAAAGTCAAAAAACGCAAATGCTCGAAACCGAAATCGAAACCTGCGCACTGCAGGTCGGAGAAATACAGGGGAGAGAGAGAGAGAGTTTGCCGGAAGTCACGCGGCTACACCCGACCATGCGCGTTTTATTTTTCCCCTTCATGTTTTTTCTTTTTCGTTCGCGCGCAGCAGACGACATGTTTTGCGTGAACCGTTGGCCGTGCGATTCCTTTAGTTATGTTTGTTCCGCTCGCTGTTCTGCACCTCAAAATGAGTTGTTTTGTACATTGAAGAGTTGGAAATGAGTAGTGAGTGCCCGTGGTGAATTCCCGTGATCGGCTCCGAAAAATCCCAAGATGTTGCCTAAAGCGCTGCGTCACATGTCCTGCATCCGAATAGTGGCATTATGCGGCAGAGTCTGCACAAGTTTCCGAAAGATCAACGGGATCGGGATCAATGGCTGGCTGCAATTCCTGTAGAGCAGTTACGGGCACCTCGGAAAGCGGACGCTCCCCGTTTCATATGCTCCTTGCGTTTTGTGGAAAGTGACTGCATTGAGTTCGCGGGTGTCAAAAATGGCAATCCAATATCATTTAGTTCAGCGACGTATCGTCCACAACAATTGTTTTCTTCAGTCATAATTGTAAAAAAAAGAAATGTAAACATCGCAAAATGTTTGACAAAAAAAAAAAATGAAACAGGTACGCCCACATTTGGGATTGAACGTGAGTCCGCTGCGTATGAAGCGGATATCCTTCCACTGAGCTACTGAATGAACTCCTCGTAGTAATGCAGCCGGTCAACTGTAAGTCGGAAAGTTTGCTGCTCGATTTCCCGCGAAGTCGGGCAGCACCACGCATTGGCCACATTCGCACTTACTATAGAAATCTGTACGCGTGCATATTCAACTCGAAGTACGCACTTCGTGCTTGACGTTTTGGCAAGTGATGTCTTCAGCCACGAAAAAGGCGATGGCTTGGGACGTTCGTGCAAATCGGCTTGGTGGTCGGGTGTGTCGTACGGGATGAATATCTAATTCTTTGATCGGTCCAAAATTTCCTTCGAAGGAAGACAGATTCGCCGGTATCGCGAACGACAGTTCTGAAGTAGAGGTCCCACGCCCGTCGTCCGCCGCCATCGCTCTCCAGCCCGCGAGTCCCACGATACGTGAAACGACGCCATGTTGAGTGAACGTACACGATGCTTCCGATTCTGTGTGCAACTTTTGTTTTCTATCAAGGTATTTGGAAATTTTTAGATGCCACAAAGAATAATGGGTTTCATATATTTTTTTATTTTTAATATTTAGTGTGTGCTTTCAACGACCCATGACTTCGATTAAACTTGGTGGTTGTGTCTAAACCTTAGAAAACTGCCCGTGACCACAGAGAAGATAGTGAGCGCGACTCAAACCGGCCAGTTCTCGACCGGTGGTTTTTGGGCGAAAAAGAACTGAATTTCGAGCCTCATATTCAGGTTCTGAGTAGTTTGGCTCTCACATGTCACGTTCAAATAAAAACCTCGGCGAGCATAAATACGCTGTCAGTGTCCCCTTAAAGAGTGTCACACCGATTTCTGTAATCTCTCGAAAAAGAACTCGATCTGGTGGCGAATCCGTACCACTTTTGGCTTGACAAGTACGAACTGTACCGCGGAAGTTCGAGTTAGCGCACGTATTTGTGTAGCGATTGTGCTCTCGTTCGATACCGTTCCGAAGGACTCAGACCAATATAACGTGTCTTCCTTATGTGGCGAAAACGGCGCATGTGATGCTGTGCGACAACGAAGATGGGAAAGCAGCGAAACGTGAACCCGAGCTGTGGCGGGAAAGGACGAAATAGACGGCAGCTCCCGAGAAGCGACACGCCGGTAGCGACTTGCCGATCGCCCGCAGTGTGAACTTTGGTGGTCGCATGTCGCATGTCGTGAGTTGGTCGCGGGACCACTGCGAGTCTCCGAACGCGTCTTTGCAGTTTACACCCATCAACCCCCTACACAACCAGCAGATTGGAGCAGGCAAACAAACAGCAGAAAAAGGTCTCACAACTGAAACGCCCGCCTGGGAAGCCCGGTAGCTAAAGAGACATAAAAGATAAGGTGGACAGAGTTTTTTTTCTCATCTCTTTAGTTATTTGGGCTTCCTAGGTTGGCGTACGGTAGTGAAGTCTTCGGTTGGTTGAACTGTTCCCCCTGCTTGTGATGGTGGGGGTGACGAGCGTTAGTTCTGGCCATGTGGGGTGTTCTTTTGTATGAAGCTGTCGTAACAACAAACTCTGAGCTCTGTTTTAGACGCTGTTGCACTTGTCCAGGGGGGGATCCGAACCCCATGGGACCCCCCCCCCTGATGCGTGCCTGATATATATATATATATATATATATATATATACAGGTGTTTTTTTAGCTTAGCAGAATTTTTAAAAGAAATTATGAAAGCTGGTAACGTCTACGCAGGTGAGTTATACGGCCGGGGAACATAATATAGAGGCTAATCATAACGATCAGTCGGCTAATTAGCTAAAATTCGTTAATGAACTTTTAATTAATAAAATAGACATATAGTCCAATTAGAAACTGCTCAGGTCATCGAAAACCACTAAATCAGTATTTTATAACGACTTTGAACGCGTGAGAGCGTAGCAGCGCACAGTTACCGCCGTGGAGCAGGTACAAGGCTGGGGCTAGATAAGAGACGGAAAAATTGCGCAGGGCCCCTTATCTCAACCGCTAGCTGTGTACGTGCTCCATGAGCGCTAAATTTAGCGCACTACTACGCTTCTCATGCGTTAAAAGTCGTTATGCAAATTACTAATTTAGTGGTTTTCGATGACGCTGAGCAAGTTTCTAATTGGAACTATCTGTCCATTTTAATTAATTAAAAAGTTCATTAACGAATTTTAACTAATTAGCCGACTGATCGTTACGATTAGCCTCCTATATTATGTCCCCTGGGCCGTATAACTCACCTGCGCAGACCGCATTAATCTAGATTTCATGGTTTTAAAAAAAATTCTGTTAAGATTAAAAAAAAAAACCGGTATATATATATACACATCGCGAAAAAAAATAAAGGAGGGTTCGGCCCCATGCCCCCCCCCCCTGGTTTGTACTTGCGTGATTCACTAAATTTTTGTACTTCAGTACATGAACAACAAACAGAATTTGTATTTAACGGTTAAAATAGTCGAAGAAGTTAATATAGTTAAACTTGCTTGAATTTCAAAAAAGTGAATAGGCTGGGGTACAAACGATCGCAGATTGAAAAATAAAACGCATTGTAGCAGGAGTGACTATTTCTAATGACTAAAGTGCAAACTTTAGTGTTAGAGAATAGTTTGTTAAAACGAGGGCGGAATTCGGACACCGCAACTTTCAGCTCTGGTTTGATGTTGAGGTGCAACCGGTGCTTTGTTTTCAATGACGCCAGCGGAAAAAAAAAGCCGTTAGTGTTTTGAAGTTCCTGGGACGATCCGCGAACACCCCCCCCCCCCCCCCCCGCGATAAAACCTGTCGCGACCGTTGTTGAAGCCGAGACTCACAGCTTGGGAAATGCTGGAGCATGGAGTTCAAGAACCGACTTCCTGAATGCTATAATTTCGGCTAACCGTGTTGCAAGAAATGGGACTACGCGAGGTGCCCGCATTCTTGCAGGTAATGGGGATTTCAACAATTTTCGGTATACAAAGTAAAATAAATTAATTAGAAGTGCTACTCATTCTGCCATGTTTCTGCGCTGAAGGTGTTGACAAGTACGTTCTTTAACAATTACGCGGATCTGAGTGAATGTGCTTCGGTTTTAATGTTGAGTGTAGACTTCAAAGATAAAATAGCAATTTTAAATTTAAAGTGACACTTGAGAATAAGTATGTATCGCCTAAGCCTTCGGGTCTAACGTTGACTGAGTCTGAGTGCCTATTTATTATTGGAAATTGTTTTCGCTTTGGAGAAATATTTTTTAGATCAGGAGCTGTCCGAACACTGCATAAACGAATTTATGTTAAGCTTGCCAATTTCTCTTTGTAGTCCTGTTTCGTTTGCTTTTTATCATATACTGCAATGCTTTCATTACTTGCAAATCAGTGGTGCTGCTTTGAATAATGTAGGAGTATGGTAATCTTCATTGTTAGTCTAGGGCACCATATCGAAGCCGAATAATTAGCTCCCGAAAATTCGTGTTTCCATGCGAAGGTAGACAATGTCGTCGGGATAATTTATAGAAGCATGCACTTACTTCGAGTTCCATAATTATACTGCTTGCGAGATTTGTATATTTAAAAAAGAACATCTTTGTCATTATTGTAGTGCTACCCTTTCTGTCCACACCAGAAGGGGATGCGCAAATTACCACGTGGTAGATTCGCATTTACTGAAACGTGGGCTCCACCGAAACTGTGGTTGTGCGAGAGCTGCCCTGCAAGCCAGCCGTCTGTAACAAACATCATGTGTCTGATCAACGTCGCAGACGGCATTGTGCATTGATTGCCAATTTCCGATGCAAAAAACATGAGGTCGGCAAAGAAGCTCGGCACGGGGTAACTTCAAATATCTTTATTTGCATATTTTACTAAGTTTCTTCTTTATATAGTGTAGCCGGGAGTATCGATAAGAAAGTGCAGTGTTTATGTACAAATAAAAGACGTTCACAAAAGGGTTGCTTTTTTATTTTGCTGTTGCGTAAGCATCGTTGGCTTATCTCTTGCAACGCGGAACCTGCCAGCGTGTGAGAAAGCGCCAACCTGGATGTGCTACTTTCCACTTACAAATTGCACGAAAATATTGATCGATTCTTGGTTGGCAGATTTGAGTCACGTGATAATATGACAAATTGTATAAAAGCCCAAGGGAATCAATAGAAGGCATATTCCTATCCGTCGGAAATCCGTAAACTTCCGTAAGGGTTTGTATTTCTCGAAATTATACTAAACGTGAAGGTGAGAGCACCTTCAGTCTACTGCTTCTATGTAAATATAGTATTAACCCTTTTTCTCTGGTTTGACTTTTGAGGTTTTTTTCCTGGTAGTGACTGTCACTTGACAGTCATTTAAAATTATACCCGTTATCCTTAGAATATTATAAAACCGAAGTTATATCTCCGCATTCTTTTCCCTCGAATGCCAGGATAATAGCACGTAAGCGAAACTGTTAATTCTACCGAACAAATTCACTCCCAGCAATTATTGGGAAAAGCGTTCCACGTGGCCTATTGAGAAAATAAAAGTGTGAGAATATATAAGAGAACTGCAACAATAAGTATGATTGAAATGACTAGGCATTGATAGAACACTCGCCGCCTCCGACCACATTCTTAAAATAACATGAAATTACAACCAGAAGTGAATAAGGAAGCCACGGCATTCATATGTAAATTGACGAGCCTGGTATGAAGGCATTAGTGCAAAAATCGTTTTGCCATGAAAAGCGATCAAATAAATAGGATATCTGAACGTTCTCTTCGCCGTACGAATGCATTGTTTTATCTGCACGTATATTTGTTTTGCTTTCAGACATGATGAAGCTGCTTCTTTCGCTGATATTCTTTGCTTTATTGGTGGCAGTCTGTAAGTACCCACTTAGCAGATACAGTTAGTCCACTTTTTTAAACCTTTTCCTAGTCTAATTAATTTGGTTGCTTCTTTTTCAGACTGCTCCGACGAGTAAGTATAGGAAGTATTTGCTTACACTGCTTGATCCCGAATGAGCTACTTTCACGTTTTTTAACGAAAAACACCTCCTTCGTTTCAGGGAATCTCAAGTGGCACCTGACGGTGAGAGAGGGCTTTGAACCGTTTTATTCAGAACTGTTAACATAGCAAAATCAGAAAAAAAACTTTAGAAAACCGGATCAGACTGCAGCATGCATTTGGTTTCTCGTGATTCCTTCTGCCTCAGACAGTGAAACAAGATCTCCATGAGAATATAAGTCAGTATTTGATTTGAGCGGCTATTTATGCTCCTCAACAATTATGCTAAAATTGCGTTCTTTTCACAATATTTACCTACTGACTGCCGCTTCGAGGCAAGCCTAAAAGGTCTGGCAAGGCGCTTCGCATAAATGAATACGGGAGGTATTGTATCTGGTCGATAGCAGAACGTGAAAGTGGTGTTCGAATAAGCATTACGCTTGCAGATGAAGCCGCAGAGTACCACCACCGGAGACACCATCACGGCCACTACCACCACGTAGGAAGGTGGCCCGCGCGCAGGTGGGGGTATTCCTCGTACGAAAGCGAAGATGATGTGGGAGCAGTAGAAGACCAGGGTCAAGACGCGGAAGAAGAAGTCGCCGCAGGCGAACAAGACGAAGAGGAAGTCGACTCAGCAGGCCAAGACGAAGACGACGTTTCAGAGTACGGTGTGGTCGCCAGGAAGATTCATCGCTGTGAGGCAAGGCGTCGCTTGGGTCTGCCTTGCCGTTCGCATCATGTGCACCCTCGCACCCACTACCCTCACCACAGAGGCTGAGAGGCGCGGCTACTCTTGCTTGAAATAATAAAAAAAGCATAAGTATTTGAAAGAAGTATCATGTTTTGGAGTTCCTCTGAACCTTTCGCGTTTCTTCTAGCACTGATAAACATCAACATAGATATCCGATTAGCAATTTAAGATATAAATGTGTTCTTCAAGCATACTCACGAATAGAGTGAGATAGAAGAAATTGAAAAATGTTTTTGTTATGTTGGTGGGCTTCAGCACCGTAATAAAATGGAAACAATGACACCTTGAAAGACGCTCTACCTATTTATTCGTGCTTAATGAAGGAACACCGCAATGGGGCGCTGTTATAATTTACCAATTTATAGGAGAGCATATGGACGGATGCTTCGATGCTTAGATTTTACCTTCATTCACCTTGTCACTGAACCCAGCAGAGCTGGTCCTACATCGGCAAATGTACTAGACTTTATTCTTACCACGGCACCAGACCTTGTTCACTCACTGTCATATGTTCCTTTAATTAAGCAACCTATGCTCATTGCACTTCCTTTGACCGAGGGCGTTCCCCGTCAAATTACCAATTCCAAGAAGATCAGAGGTCACAAAAGAGCATAATTACACTTTAATAAATAAATACTTTGAAATATTTATTTGAAGTTATGTGCCTGGCGTCTTTGATCGCACAGTTGTACCTAACTGGAGCATATATAAAAACAAAGTAGCGTCCTTAATTCTCAGATATGTACCGCTTCGTACAAATTCCGCCAAAAACAAATTTTCCCGTTGCTTACTACCGCCCTAAAGATGCTGCTCGCAAGGAAAGGCGGCTGTTCCGTCTAGCAAAACATAAACATTCTCGCGCGCTGGTCTGTATGCCAAGAAAACTTGTCTGCTTATCGCATTGCTATCAAGGAGTCCAAGCACACTTCTGTTAACAATACGCTTCCATCTTTTCGCGTGTATAACCCGTCATAGTTTTGAAATATTATAAAACCTTAAAAGAAAGATATCATACATATTGTGGATTCAAGTGATCACGTCATGCACAGTGAAGAATGTTGCTCTGTGCTAAACGACGTTTTTTCGAAGTCATTTTAAGAACATTGTGTATTCGCGACTCCAGCGAACTATAGGGACGCCACTATCGGGCAAATATGGCGGTCGAATCCAGGTCGTGCCGTGCCATGTGCCAGCTCAACGCACAACGCTGGGGCATCAGCGAGCGGGAATTGGACTCCAAATGGTTCGCCCCGCTATTTATTCTCCACGTTTCGAACCTGCGGCGATGTGTTGGGGTAAGCGAGCTTCCAGAGGCTTGACTTTCTTCGAGGAAACGAGGAAAGGACTGCCCACTGTCCTTCCACTGTGCTGATGAACGCTGAGAAACGCAGAATGTCTGGCTCACGCGGTTCCATAGGTCGCGTGCAGAGCAACCTGGGTCACAAGCCGATACTACGGTTACGGCACGGACACCGGTAGAACTGTTCTGTCGCGCAATCCACCGACAACATGCAAACACGGAAGCCAGAAGAGACGAGCAGAAATCGCGAAAGGACCTGGTCCGGCCAGTTCAGTGTTTTCCCGCTAGGTGTCGTTCGTTTTGCTGGAGTCGCGAATACGCAGTGCCCCAATTACGCAACCACAAGATCTTTGCAATGGCTCCACAGTGCCATATGATCGAAAGGTGGGGAAGATGGTACCTCTACACAAGTCCGGCAATACACAATCTCCCATCAGATATAGACCCATTTCGTTAACGAGCATCCTCTGTAAAATGTAAGAACATGTCATCTTTTCAAACCTCGTGTCATTTCTCGAGTCTAATTAATATTTCAGACCATTTCAGCACTGTTTTCGGAGACATCATTATTGTGAAACGCTACCGCTTTCCTTTACTCAGCACGTAACCTCAGGTCTTAGTCATGTATCGTTTTTCAACTGCATCTTTCTCGACTTCACCAAAGCGTTTGACAAGGCACCAAATAAATTCCTCCTCCCTTCATCAACACCTCGAATATTGACGCTAACGTTATTAAATTCATTTAATGATTTTTCGCTAACAGCAACCAGTTTGTAACAGCTAATCATAGTGTCTTATTTATTTCTCCTGGGAAGTCTAAGGTACCTCACGGTTCTGTTTTGGTCCACTTGATTTTTTTTCATGTATATGAATGATCTTTCTGCAGGCATTCAGTCTTCTATAAAGCTATTTGCTGACGCCTGTGTTGTTTACCGCTAAATAAATAACCAATGAAATCTTTCTCTTCTCGGGTTTGACCCTGTGAATATCTCTATAAGATCATTCCATAATAATGTAGACACGGCGATTTATTTTATGTCTGGTATATGTACGAAACAAATTAATTTGGATAAAGAAGCCGCTGAACTCCAAAAAAATATTTTTGTGAAAAAAGTTTATAAATTCCATAAAGCTAAAAAACAAACCTTAGAAAACTGTTTCGTTCTACACAAGTTAAGCTGGGCACCAAATTTCTTTATAGCAAACACTATTTTATACTAAAAATTAACATTGAAAGACATAATTTTGAGTCCAAATACGAGCTCCAAGAATAAGATACTTAATGAGCTTTCTTTATTCTTTTTCGTCAAGTTGGATTTGGGTACTAGCTAAAATACTTTTTTCTCTGCTTTCGTACAACTAGTAAATGAATAGCTTGTATTAAATTTCTAAAGCCTCGTTTCGTTGCGTTTTAATTAAATGAAAAAATCTCCAGTTTATGAAAAATATGCCATATTGAGAGCGAGAAAAAGCAGTGTGGGCAGCGGTTCCCTGAACTTTCGAAAAAGGAAACATTTGAATCCACTTCATCTGTTCAACGTATGAGAAAATTAGAAAAATACTTTTGTTGTTGGTGAAAAATTATTTGTTTCAAGATGGGCTTCTCCGACCATGGCTCCAGGCGCCCGTCTCGTAGGCGACTCACGCCGGCGTTCGCCAGCGAGGCGTCAGGGGTGTGAGACATCAACGCAAGAACTTCAACCCTCTCCTGAAAACACGTTTTATTCAGTTGAAGTTAACTTAAGTCTGACTTCGATGCATCCGTGTCATCTTTGCGTTACGTAATAATGCGGGCGTATTAATTGTACTCTTTTTCTGCCCAGGTAACTGCCGACGAACGCAGTCCTGCATTGTCTGCTTCTCGAGTTTGGAAATGCGTACTGCGCATCGGCCTCGTCTGTTGTATGTCCAGATATAAAAACAATTCTGACCGCATAGCTCTTCACCGATCCGAACTGCTAACGGTGATGTCACTCTCTATTGAACTTAAACGTATTTTGATAGAATAGCTAGTCGTACCAAAGCAGTGTAATGCTGCAAAAAGCACTTCACTCTTTGTGGCAGACGCCGCACACAGATGAGTTTCCGCCATATCCAGTATTTTAGAATCCGGAATACAGTAGAGGCGGCAGAGCTTGTCTCGAATTCTGAACTGACTAGTAGTTTTAGAAAACGTGTGTTTAATAAGAGGGGTAGTAACACGGGTGCTGTCTTTGCCATCTGAGTGTCAAGCTCGGCGGACATTAGATGAGGTAGTAATCATCGTGGTAAGTCGCTTTAATAAACAAATTGTTCTTTACATTTTTAATTAAATGCGTCATGGGTCATGTTGCAATTGCATAATTGACGCGAACTACTATCAGATGCTTGACCATTAAAATAATTTGCAAAAATGTGATGGTTCTTAAATATTCACCTATCAGTTTCCGCGTTTTTACTCCCGATTTCAATATTGCAGGCAAAAAGAGTGCTTTAAGCCCTGCCCACAGTTGCGCTTAAAAGAGTGACGCAGTCGTTTCCATGACGTCGTCACTATCTCGGTAGTGCGTCCTTGGGGATGCGCCAACGAACATCAATACTTCTTACTTCTATCAAAAAACTGATTTTAGTTTAATGGGGAAGCGACGTCACGTTATCGTTTTACATCGGTGAAGAGCTATCCGGCCTGAATTGTTTTTATACATAAACTTACGACAGACGAGGCCGACGTGCACTATGCATTACCAAACTCAGGATGCAGACGATGCAGGCCTGCGTTTGCCGGCAGTTACCTGGGCAGAAGTAGAGTAAAATCGGCGTTGTACACGTTCTTCATATAAAGGAACGAAAGCTCGTTCCTCGTTCCTTGTGATTTTTGAAACGCGTTCCCTTTACAAGTTCCATATGTAAAAAGGAAACTCGTTCTCTTTACAGTTAAAAAAGTGGAACGTATCATTACATATAGGTTACGCTTGCATTTTGCTGATTACCATACTTAGTTAGATCGAGCAAAGTTTTCTTTGCTATCCCTATCAAATGGCAACATATGAATTTGACTGCCCTGATGGAAGGGCGCCAGGAGAAGAAAACAAGCGGAAGCAGGGTTTTATTTGGTGGTATATTCACCTTTAAAAATCTAAACTTTTAACCTTATTTGTGTTTGACGTGGCAGATTAGAACAAGCCAAATGTATTCTTGCCCCACATTGCGCGAGCGTTTTACAACAACTTCACACGTTTCAATCTAACAAAGTATCGTGTTCGAACTTAGCAACAATTGCGTCTCGATGTTGCCGTCCGCAAAACGAGCAAGTGAAGAAGAGGGTAGGGCTTTTGGAAGGTCAGTCTACAAGAACTACAAGTACTTCTTCGTGAAGGTTAGGGGGACAGGAGGAAAAGGAACAAAGATTGTTTTTTTCGTACCTTTTAAGTCACCAATGTTCGGGATACAAGGGTGCGTTATATGTCTGGTAATATGTTCTTTTGTTGTAAATGTTGGTCTCTTTGTGGAAGTTCCGTGATGGCTACAGTCGGCCTGAGATTTTAGGATGTGCAAATGAATGAAGTAACCAAGTTTGAAACGTTCCCCTTTCTGTGCCTTTTCGTTCGACTAAAAGTTTTGCTTTTTGTACCGCAGTCTCTGGCACTGAAAAATAATCATTGTCTACAAGCTCTCCTGCGCCCGACTATTACCAAGCGAGGACCACGCAAAATAAACCCCAAGATAAGTAACCAAAAACTTAACGAGATCCTGTTCTTTGTAAAGATATTGTTTTTAATACTTTTATAATTTCCCTTTTGAAAATAAAATAAAAATTACCGCACTGGACGAAAAAAAGCAACGCCGCTCCTTTTTACGTTCTAGTAAAAATGTAACGAGTTTTCGTTCCAGTTCTACGGGAGCAAAATGAAACGGCGGCGTTCATTCGTTCCTCCTAAAAGAAACGCGTTCCAGTAACGCCGGTCCTTGAAACGCCATTCTGTACAACACTGAGTAAAATTAGGACGCCCGTATTATTACATAACGCAAAGATGGTACAGATTCATGGAAGTCAGAATTAAGTTCACTTCAACTGAATAAAGCGTGTTTTGAGGAGAGCGTTGAAGACCTTGCGGCGGTGGCTTGTAGTGTAGACGCCTCGCTGGCGAACGCAGGCGTGCGTCGACTCCGAGACAGGCACCTAGAGGAATGGTCGGTGAAGCTCATCATTAAACAAGTTAATTTCTCAGCAACAAAAAAAAGTATTTTATATTATTTTTTTGTGACATGTTATACAAATGAGGTGGTTTTAACTTTTGGCTATTTCGAAAGTTCCGGGCACCGCTCCACCGCACATTGCTTTTTCTGGCTCTCAATATGGCATTTTCTGCGTAAGCTGGAGATATTGTCGTTTATTTAAAACACAAAAAACGAAGCTTTGGAAATTTAATACAAGCAATTCAATTACTATTATTAAGAGAATAGAGGGGAAAATTATTTTATAGCTAACACCCAAATCCGATTCGACTAAAAGTAAAGTGTCTTTTAATGTTAATATATTAGTGTGAGATAGGGCATATTATTAATTAAGTAGTCAGGCAGCCATCGAAATTTGTGTAGTATGCAGCCGTTTCTTTTTTTTAAATGATTTACTTAATAACATGGGTTTTATGCAAATTCCAGAAATTTACAGCATGATATAAGCAAAAATAAAATTTATTTTTTCGCAAAAAAACATTTGGCAGAGACACTTAAGACTGCTTACGTGTAGGAATAAGCGGCGCGGCACGTCTTCCTTTTTCACACGGCGCTCCGGCGGTGACATCACGCTCCCCACTGCGCTTGCGCGGCAAACCTCGCCGGCTTCACGATGGCTTCCGAGACGAAGCATCTGCACTGCTGTGCTTTTCTTTGTGTTTTATCTCTGATGCCCTTCCGCTTTTGACCTTGAGCGCCCCGCCGGCTTCCTTGACGAGGCATCTGCGTTGCTGTGCTTTTCTTTGTATTTTATTTCTGAGGCGCGTCCGCTTTGCAGCCAATGAGAATTTTATTTACATACTTAGAGGCCTGCCTCGCCGTTCGGCATTATAGCAGGGGTGATTACATAAAATGCATTAAATTCCAACAAAAACATCGAAACACAAACAAACTTGAATAAACGTTAAACGCAGCCTTCAATAGTTAACCTATTCCACTCTTCTATAGTTGTGAAAAAACAAATCGCAAAAACATCAGTACGGCAAAAGTAGGGTCGGATTTTTTTCTGTTTATCTGCCCTTCCCGATATATGAAAAGGTTCCTGTAAAAACATTTCTCGACTGATTAAAAGGTGTTTGTTATATACATCATGTAAATATTTTAACCTAAACATTTTTCGGCGTTCAACTAGTGATTCCCAGTTTAATGTATTCTTCATGGTGGTGACACTTGCCCCGCGTTGGTAATCATTTAGAACAAATCTATCACACTGATCTTGAATTTTTTCCAGTTTTTCTCTTAGGTTATTGTGGTGGGGATTCCATACAACTGCTTCATAATCAATACAGGGGCGTATAAACGTAAAGTACAAAGTTTCTTTATTTTGCATGAACCCTGTCGAAAATTTTGTGGTATAAAATTAAGCCTTCAGAGCTATCATTTCCACATGAGCTTTCTACGTTAAATCGCTAGACAGAAGGACACCCAAGTATTTTACGCTTGAGTTAGCATGGATTATTTCATTATTTAGTATGTAGGTAGAGCCAATGGAGCTTTTCTTTTGAGTAAATCTCACGTGATCACATTTCTAATGTTCAGATTCATTTTCCAATAGTTGCACCACATTGAAATATTGTCGAGATCAGCCAGTAAGAAATTTACATCATTCGAATCATTAATTACTCTATAAATAATGCAGTCGTCGGCAAATAGCCTTATATTTGATTGTATTTCATTAATAATACCATTTATATGTACCACGAAAAGCAGACGTCCCAGAACAGAGCCCTGGGGGACAGCAGATGTAACACCAACGTAATCGCATTTCTCACCATTTAGCACAACGCACTGTTTTCGTTCTCGTAGGTAGTCCTAAAGCCAACCTAAAACATTATTAGCAATAGCAAGTAAGGTAAGTTTGTAAATAAACAATTCATGGTTTACGAGATCAAAGGTTGTTTTGAAGTCTAAAAACAAAGAGTCTACTTCACGTCCAGTATCCATGGCGCCCGCCAAAAAGTGAAAAACGCCAACAAGCCCAGTGATAAAGGATGCTCCAGATCGAAACCCATCCTGATCTCGGATAAGGAAATTATCTATGTTCAACTGAGCAATAAGATTACTATAAATCACATGCTCCTTATGTTTGCAGCATATGCACGTTATGTGTTGTTTTGCTCAGCCAATGGGGAATTACGTGACATTTCGCTCAGCCAATGGGAATTTAAGAGCCGTTTTGCTCAGTCAATAATGTATTTAGGTGCCGTTTTGGGTATTTTTAGGTGCTGTTTTTCGCTGCTACAGTCATCAGATAACGCCGGTTTTAGTCCATGGAACAGTTAATGCTTTCGCATTGAAAAAAAAAGTTTTTGGGAGCTCAGAGGTTTCTTTATCTAAAAAATATTTTTTCCGTACATGTCGGAGACATGAAAACATTGCCAGGTTTCTTTTGGCATAGAATGACCCTATATATGGTCTAATGAATAGTTAATGACTTTTAACATTATCAAACGTAAGAAGATGAAAATTTTCCGCCTTTATAATCCCTCCAAATCTCTTTTTTACAAAATTAACAATGTCCCACTAGAGCATGCAACCTCGTACAAATACCTCGGATTTCACATAACTAATAACTTCTCATGGCAAACCCACGTCACCTACGTCATAAACAACGCTAACCGCACCCTTGGCTACTTACATCGCAATTTTTATCAACCCCCTTCGTCTCTCAATTTGATTTTATATCGCGCAATAATTCACCCAAAGCTCGGATACGCGTCCATCACATAGGACACAGTTCAAAGTACACTTATTGATGCCATAGAATCCGTTCCGAATTAATCAGCGCGTTTCATGTTCTCTCAATAATTTTGTCTCGCTAGCGTTTCACTAATGAAATCTAAGTTAAGCTCCCTGAATTACAATTTCGTAGTAAAATTTCGCGTCTTTTTCGTTTTCAAAAAATTTTATTTTCTAGATCATCATTGCAGTACGAACTTCTTGCGCCCCGAGTTGGTTTCCAGTTTAAAGTTGGCATTCCCTATTGCAGCACAAATATGTTTCTTAATTCGTTCCTACCCAAGACCAGCTCAGAGTGGCCTTCCCCACTCGATCGCATCCATTTAAGACGTCTCATTCTTCAATAACGTCACAACGGAACACCTTTCTGATACCGCACTACTTTAATTAGTTTGTAGTCGTTGTTGGTTGTTGTTGTTGTTGTTTGAATATCGTACCTCTTGTTTACGCATATTTGAAGCACCTTGTACCCACCCCATCTGTAACGTCCCCTGGGCCGTGAGGGTACCAAAATAAATAAAAAGAGTGTCGAAAATGTTTATTGTAAGCCTATTAACTTAATTCTTATTCTAATCTAATGCATTCATTTTATAGTATGCTTCCAAATGCAATTCCTCCAGAATAAACAATCATAGGTTTAAAACGATGCGACTGTGTAGTTAGATTCAACCATAAACAAAGGATGTAATTTTTTTAAGTGCACAAATCCTGCTAAGAGAATGTATTAAAAAGTATGCATTCGGTGCATTGTGTTTATTTGTAGGAAAAACAACTCCGTTCCTTCTGCGTTCCACTTATTTTAGTTAGGTTAAACTGTTTGCTTTTAATGGAATTCATTAACGGGGTTGGAATATTTGGGTTCTGACGTAATGCTGGTTAAGGTCCTCAAGAGATATTACACTTATCGTCTTCTGACTGCGGCCAAGCGCCTCGGAAGCCCCATTGACGTAAATAATGAAGACGATGTCTCGCGTTCTTTCAGCTCAGTCGGAGCATGACAAAGCATTTTCTTTACTGGTTCATAAAATTCTCGGGGTATAGTTACATCTGCGCAAGGCAACCTGAACGCGAATTAAGTTATCGAATACAAAGAGATGCTTCCTTCGAACAAACATTCATCAGAATTCAGTTCATATTTTAATAGGCAACGCGGCCTATCATCTATTCCTATATGCAAAACGCATTCCTGTGGAGGTTATCCTACAATGCCGCCTCACCAAAACAAGCACATAGTAATTGACTCATCGCCGGCTATTTGGGTATTTGTGGCATGTTGAGTTCCCTAACCACGCTTCATGCAAGCATTCGTATGAACTCAAATATCAGCGACTTGGGACACCGACCTGCCAAATGTATTTAATCTGTCTCTTGCTGTTAAAGTTCGTGCAACAAAATTTGAGAGCACGAAAATATAGGTTGCACCTAGTTCTTTATTTATCTATTTCGTTTATTAACTTATTCATGATGTTTATGCCCATGTTTATTACATGCAGGCCAGATTTTTGTTCCAAGCACAATGATCTAATTAAAGGGGTCCGTGCAATAATGTTTGGACTTCGGTCAAATAATTACGGGTGTTGTTTCCTGTCACGTCTCGAGTGGAGTACTGAGAACCAATTTTAACTCTGTGTAAGTTAGTTATTTTCTTAATTGTCAGAGATCGAGGTTTTGGGCGCCTAGCAACCTCGATCATCACTAACAACGTATTCCGAGTCACGTACGCATTGACGTGTAGCAGGGCGCATCGGAGACAGAGAGTGTCCGCTTCGGTTCTTTCCCGAGAGTCTTCAGCGCGCGCTGCCTCTTCGACTACCCCGCGCCACGTCGACCCGCGGCACGGTTGGCCCGCGACACAGCGGCAGATATCTGTGACCCTGCACAGGGCGGCGGGGAATCGCGAGGCAGGAGGAGAAACACTGCGGGACATCTTGCGCATAGGAAGGAGGTTTATGTTTCAAGCAGATGACATGCGGATAAAATACACGGTGGATCTGGTTTCCCGTGTTGGGCCCTTCCCTCTGTGCCCATTTCCCGATTTAATGGTGTGTTCAAACTTGCCCGGGTTTCGGGAAAGGTCTTTGTAAGATCGAGTCTTTCTTTCAACCTTTCCTTTTGTGTTTGAACGTCTGGGCATTCGGATTGCCTAGTGAATAACTCAGATGTTTTTGAACCAAAGATCTTTAAAAAAAAAAACAGAAAATAAACGCTAAGGAAGAGCAAACCGAGACTGTTAATTGGTGTAAAGCAAGCCTATTTCTTTTTTATTACTAAAATAATAGATAAAAGCGACGAATAAAGCATTGAAGTGGTTATTGGAAGCCGGTGAAACCCATTGTGCGTGTCTGCTTGCTGCGAGCGACAATGGGAATGGCAGCGGCGGAATGCGCGCGTGGTCGACAAGTCGGGGTCGACACATGTGAAACGAAACCTCGCAAACCTTGGCGTAGTACCGCTGGGGGCAGTGATTTGGCTTCCGAATTGGAACGTATGCGCTGAGAGCGGTCCCACATTGACGCGCGGGTGACAGTCCGTACATCCTGATTCTTCAGCTAAGATGGGCAGAGCCAACGTTACTAAAACACTCAGTTGGGAAACTCGCCGTCGAAACCTGGACCGCTGGCGTCCACCGAGACCGAGCTAAATACGACAACAGCTCCACTCTTCGTCATTTGTCTGTACTGTGGTCACCTTGAGCTTGTAGAAAGCATGTTTTTGCGTAAAAACAAACGAAAAAGACTCTTTTTTTATGAAATTTATTGGAGTTTAGCACAAAATGAGGGGCGCGTGATGTTTTTAAAATCTTTAGTTTGCAAGGTTTTGCGGCACAATTAATATTGTTTTTACACAACCATGCCTCAGCGGTGCTTTCAGGTAGCGCGTCCCGACCTAGGTGCATTTTAACTTCGGTAGTAAGGCGCGGCGCGTCCGCTGGGAGACGGGGGTGGCACCCCTGTAACCTCTTCCACTGTATCTGTTCCGGCGCCAATATGGCCGATTAAAGCCAAAATAGAAGTAACGTGCGGTTCTTCGAGTGGCCGCAGCGGGAGAAATGGCGGCGTTGTGATCGCCATTAGCTCGGTTCGCGAGGACAGATCGGGGCCACTTTTTTAGAGCAGTCTCTATGGCAGTTTCCCAACTGAGTGGTTTAGTACTCGTTGGACAGAGCAGAGTTAGTGGTTTCGCGCACCTCGGGCAGATGGCGCCACCAACACACTATAAAAAAATTGTGCTGAGAATGCGAGGCTTTTGGGTCGTTTAATCATGTTGAAAGAGCGAAATTGTCAAACCTAACCTTATATTAAGCGAATAGAGGCACATTTAAGAACGTATTACACGGGAACCGAGTTGCCGTCACGCCGTAGTTCAAATGGACGCCTCTGCAAATAGCGAAATATTCCGTTTTGTTTTGTTATGTTTCGCTATCACGCAGCGGAATTGCAATAGTTTAAGAAAATCGTGTTTTCTATTCTTTTTTCCAAGATACACAATGTACACTTTACAAGCTGTATATGCTTTTAAAGTTAAAGCTTGCATCGCCGCTTTAAGCACGTAAGTAAATATAGGAATGTACACAACTAAAATAACTAGAAGAGGACGAAAATGTACTATTATTCGAAGCGAGATTGTGAACATCAAAACGAGAGCGGTACCACGGAAAACCAAGGTAGATAAAAATGCTATTCAGGGTATTGATCAAAATTAGAGGCCTGAACATAAGATTTACATTCATAAAGGAAGTGGGAGAGCCTTATGCTTAAATGAGTTTGTTTCTGACAAAACTTGGTCGCAATACGCGTGCACTGATGTTTTTTGTCTTTCGTTTCTTCATGAAGCTTAAGGAATGTTTGTGTGTGCAAATATATTAGTTGCGTCATGAGATGTTTATAGTGAAATTTTATACGGCTTATTGAATTTTCTATTTCAAAAGACGGAATTATGTTGTCTGCCTTATATATACTGCGGCAGTTGAAACTTAATTATTTCAGAAAATTAAATAATTCCCGCTTTATTTTAATAAACTTAAGCATCGTGGATGTAACATTATACCAGTCCCGTGTGACCGGTGTGTATATAAGCTTAGATATTATTAATGCTTTAAACATAAAAAGATTAATGCCGAGAGTCTATTAAAATTAAGCACGCTACAAGTCGATAACTCATTGCACTAAACAGTGTTTATATTCTTGCTTAGTTCAGAGTCTTTTGTTTTGGTATAATTGATGAAGTATAAAATGCAATGTCAGGTAGAACGTTTTCGCAGAATTCAAAATGAACAATTTTCGGAAGTTGTATAACTCGGTGATGATAATGAATGAGCTGCATTCTTCAGAATAAGCTCTACATTTCCCTCTGTTTTGAAGGTTCATTATTAAATATCGATCAATAGTGGGAGTTTTATAAAGTCCTTAATTTTAGTAATTGTATTGAATAGCGTCTTAATTCTTAAACGGTTTGCCCATCAAAAAATGCTCCCTTTTTAGTGTAGTGTTGGAGTGAGGTCCTGAAAAATAAAGGGGATGAGCGAGAGTTTGATTTCACATTTTATTTAGCTTCAGGACCAAAAGTACTCAACTTCCGCTTTGAAATTCTCCAAAACCATTAGTATGACCCGTTTTTTGGCGATGCAAGATGAAAGACACACAATATGAAACTAATTATTAAGAAATTTTCTCCGACTTAACACAAGTTGCGTGCTTTTACAACCTATTATTACATACTTAAATATAGTTCAAAGATGTGAAGTTTAGCGGCAAAAAACGTGCCAAGTTGTTATCAGTGCGCACGTGATTGTTCCCAACCATCCGTCAGCACTTTGGTCACAACCTTCCTCACGCCATTCTAGGGGTCAAACGAGTTGTAAACAGAACCTATTGCCAGGGTCTTTTAGGTATTGACACACACAGTAACCAATAGGCCAAGATCCGGCCGGGAGAAGATAAGTTCTTTTGTATTCGCGATACACTACTAGTTCGTATGCGCATGATCAACAAAGATAAAGCTTGATGACCCACATGAAAAAAACAAAAGAGAAGGTTTAGATGCGTCTTGTTTCTGAACTTGCTGACTAAATGCTATTGACAGAACCACGTCAGGTGCTTATCCGAGCAAACAAGAGGTTATTCCATTCGTGTTGGGAAGGCCCTCGTTCTAGGCGAAATATGTTTACGATTTTATACACAATAGAATAGATAACGTGTGATTAAACAGGATGCAGGTCAGGAAAGTGACTCAAGTCTACTGTATATAAACCAGTCTCGCCACTACGACAGAACACTTTCGGTCCACATTTGGAATCAACGTTCTAGGTGAGTCTCGATCTGCTCATTGTTGAAAGCCGGTATATCCCCTGAAGCAATTATATTGACTGTTGTTCTAGACAAAATTGTTATTTATATTTGTGTGTAGACTATAATAATGTTTTTAAAGATTCGTGAAGACTCCTTCAATTCCAATGCTGCATTGTGGAATTACATTAGTTCTAAAATTAGGAATAATGTTTCTGGCTCGCATACCCAACTTTATCCGGTAAAGAAAAGGATTGCCCAGTTGAGTTATTTTGCTTCGAGTAAGTACTTTTGTTGCTATACTTGGAGGATCAACACGTTGAAAGTTCACCAGCTCGCCTGTATCCTCTTTGTTATTTAAGTAATATAGAACTTGCTTATGTTGTCAAAATAGAATTGTGGTCGAACAGTTTATTCGTATTATGACAACACTGGAAAACACTTCAGAGGTCAACACCTACAAATCGTTTCTGGAGAAGGTTGTTCTGTCTGCTGTCAATTCAGCTTGGGTTTTGATATAATATTGAATATACTTAATCAGGGTCAATATAGGACGTTGGGGCTTACAGGGGCCGCAATTCAAGAACTTCATTTTAAGTAATATTGTGCCATATTTGCGCGCTAAATTAAGCAATTTTCGCAAAACTTCAAGGAGTTCCACATTACTACATTAACCGCTTTATACAATGTAAATATCTCTGCATTACTTTCATTACTTAAAAAAACAACTCTACACTCAGAATTTCTCAAACGTTGAGTTGTTCACATATCAATCGCATGATCGTATCTCCTAGCCACTATGAAGCTGCTGCTCTCTCTGCTGTTCCTGGCTTTGGTCGTCGCTGTTTGTAAGTCCCTGCATCCGTAAACTCGGTCCTCTAAAGCGTTTGCTTTGCAACAAGTATTATTTATTTATTTAAACTTTCTATGTCCTTCGCTTTTACAGATGGCTCCGCAGTGTAAGTGCACATTTTGCTATAAAATCTTCCAATAGTTTCCGATTGTTTTCTTTTTTTTAAATTTCTGTTTTATATTTCAGGGAGCCAAAACAGGAGGCAAGTGGTAAGTGCAAATGTTACTTAAACCACTTTTATGCTTACGCTTAGTTGTGCATCATTATTACTCGGGACGATCTTGTTTATCGAAAACTAATGTTTGGATACAGTTTGTGGACAATCTAAGCGACGTGAAACGTACTTTCTAACTTCATCTTACCAAACACACCTCGCTAGTTAACAAATGCACAATGTATTTCTCGGGCTAGTTTCAAACCCCGTAACAAGAGACCCGTATCAGGGAGAAAATAACTGTCCCAAATGAAACGCAATTACATAAAAACACATCTAGAGATTTTATGAATTATTGACGGGCAATTAATATTGTTTTCAAGCACCTCAATAGAAAGCCAGCAATACATGATATAGATATAGATATATACAAATATACTACACATTAATGTTATATGTCAGTATGTTACCTGGTGAATGAAAGTATTACACCAAAAGTGATAGGTGAAACTAATATCCTACAAGTTAGACCAGTTCTCAAATGGCATATGCACTAATAAGAGTGTTGTCACGCTGGTAGCAAATATTCTACTGTTATTACAAGCGTGTATATTCAATATACCAGCACACAGCTTTAATTTAAGAAACTTTTTTGTAATCATAACTTTTCAACCTAAATTCAGCTGTTAATAAATTACTCGGTTATAATCAGGAGTCCAGGACGGTTGTACCAACACAGGGTGTCTGCAAATGTTGCCCCGATTCTTGCTTTATGCACAGTTGCTCGGCGTTTTTACCTTGCTAATACCGCAGCTTGGTTGAGATGCGAAACTATATCTAGATGAACTGTCACCGACATTACCTGACCTTATTAAGGTGCCCCACCTTTTCTTTAGACGATGCTGCCGAGTACGCCAGGGTACACCTCGACCACCGCGTGGGCTACCCGCGCCTTGGAAGGTGGGTCCGCGGAAGGTGGTGGTACCCGTGGTACGACAGCGAAGACCAAGTTCCTGCCGAGGACAAGGAAACCCTGAAGGAGCTGGGCACGGAAATGGCCGACGAACTGGAACAACTCGTGGCCGGGACAGAGGAGGAAGAAGTTCTAGACGAGCTGGAAGAGCAAGCGGAGGCAGAAGAGGAGGCATCAGAGTACGGTGTAGTGAGGAGGCGGCTTCACAGATGCCACACCAGGCGTCGCTTTGGTCTCCCGTGCCGTCCTCTGCTGAGGCACCGCGTGAGGCGTCTTCCCGTTCACCGCCCCCACCACCGTAGGCTCTGAAAAGGGTCGTCCGATGGGATGCTGCAGCTCATGCTCCGATTAATAAAGAGAGTCTGAGGATTGCGTGAACAAAAACGATTGTGCTGATTTAGGATAAGTGTTTGAAGGAATCCTACGTGGTATTTTAGACGCCCGTGATTATATTTCCAGTTGAGGACCATCTTCGATGGTCTACACATATAGGATTCACTAATGAGGGTATCTCACCCCTAGCCTTTTGAATTAGAGAAACGCCTCCCAAAAGTTCGTCGAACAACTTTCGCGTTTCTAATAAAGCATTCATATTATTTATGTTATCTTAGTGTAACGGAGGCTTTGAAACTCGCATCATATGACCGTATAACTGAAGATAAAACAATGTGGGGTCACCACCCGATCTATTTATTGGAAGGAAACAAGTGCAGTTCACTAACGAAATTTCTTGGGACCTGGATGGGACATGCAGCCTTACAGGGCCTCTGCCCGCTGTATTTGTTTCAACTTTTCTAGCAGAAAATGTTACCAAAACATCGCTAATTAATGCGTGTTGTTATTGACAGAACCCAAAAATAAAACCTCAGAAGCGAAGTTATTGAGGCCATTCATAAACCCCAAATTGCACTCAAGTCACTGCAGGTTGACTGAAAAACGTAAAAGGAAGCTATTCTGTATTAATTTGTTAATGTAGAATCTGTTTATGACGGATATGTTTATGTATTAACATAAACAGATCGGTCTCCCGAAAATCACTTTTTATAAGATATGTATACGGCGTGCAAGTTCGTCAGCTCCTTTCGCACCTCGTGCACTTGTTTAACCACCCCGCCCCCCCCCAAATGCGCCCACTTGCTTTTGTTTCCCCGCAATGCAACCTAAGCGGGGAGCAAGTCGACTGCTTTTGCGCAGGAATTGCGGTGACACCAGGACGACGTCGAGATCTAATAGGCTTTGATTGAAGGGATAGTTGGTACTGGGTAGACCTCAATGCTAGATGCCTTGAGGCTGTAGGTTCTTGTTCGTCCGCGTCACCAATCTTAGGATGTTCCAGCGCGACTCGGATGCTGAACTGGTCTGGAACGGTTGGTAAGAACAGTAACGTTATATTTAGTTATGATATGGCCGAATTCAGAATAATGATGGTGACGCGTTGTCGGCGTCTGTCCAGGCCACTGGTCCCGAATCGTCTCGCTTCCGCCTCGTCTCCCCGTGTCGTCCTGCGCAGCGTTCTTTTCTACCCTCGTGGCGAGGGTTACCCCGCGGTGGCGTGAAGTGGTACAACCGCGAGGCAACGCGGCAGCCGGACGAGAGTACGTGGAGTCCGCCGTGGATGGTGAGATTGCTAGGATATTGTCCAACGCTATGCAATGGATATTGCACGGAGCCGATGTAAGCGTGCGGCAAGGTCTGCTGACGACGCTGCACCTGACCCGGGTAACGTAACACGAAGCTTCCGGAGGCGATCCAGTCGAGCGGAGAAATGTTCGCCCTGGACCGCCGGATGTCGGTGTGTGGGTGACCACAGTACTCCCTCTCCAGGGAGTAGGCGAGCGTTTAGACTTAGAGATTTCCGTTATCCGTGCCTAGGCTTTCGTCTCGCCGCGGGCGCGCGAGTGAGGCGTGTAGCAGGTGTCGGAGGACATGCGATGCCCAGGCGCGGTGGCCAATGCACGTGGCGGCCGGAGCGTGTCTGAATCTTCGGTTGCTCCGCGTCCGGGTGGCCGAATTAAGAACAACCCCGAGGCGCTACAAGGCCTACCCACTCTTTTTTTTTAAATCAGCCAATCAGAGCTCTAGGTTGTGACGTCACCACGAGCCCTGCAAAAGAAGCAGACAAACTTATGCTCGGTATTGATGGTGCGATCCTGGCTGCCCCGTCATCCCGCGTTCTCTACGCGTTCTCTGTGTTCCCCTTTTATTGCAATGCCCCCCATCTGCGTTCTCATGCGCCAAAGACGCATTTAAAGAACACTTGCTAGCCGTATTCATGCGCATTTCGAATTTATAATTGATCACCCTTACAGCATAAGAGACGCGGAGCACGGCTTGCAATGTTCTCACGTTTTGTCGCTTTTCTTGAAGGCTAATTACGCAGTCCCATTGGCTGCGGAGCGTAAATAAGATGCTCGGTGATCGGCGCACGCCTTGCTTTGTTTAAAGCTGTGAATATATCAGATCGGCGTTGTTATCTTGATGAATCATAATTCCACCATCTGAAAATTTACGCCCAATAACCCCCCCCCCCCTCCCCCCGTTTGTCCATCTAGTTATTTATTCCTTGAAAATGGGGCCAGCTGAACATAAAAAACACACAGAGAAAAATTATAACATTCGCACCGCTGGACTAGCAACATTTAATAATGCCTTTTCCCTTTTCTGCTAATCCTTCATTACGGTTTTCTTTTCCATTACACTATAATATATTTTTTAATTCTTTACACTTGATTTAGGTTTTCTTTTTCTTTACACTGAATTCTGCATTTTTTTTACCTTTAACGCATTGACCTTTCTGTTGTCGGATGTTTTCATTCCTTCTCTTCCGTCTTCTTTAAGCGATCTTCCTCTTTCTACTTTAGCCTGAAACTTCATTTTACGGCCACATTCGCAACACGTGATCAGCCATCTCCCTGCATGACCAGTCCTGGGAATATTCGGGAGACCAAAAGTATCGACTTTCCTGCGATAGTTCCTCCTAGCCCGAAGACGTGAAGGATTGGCGCGAGTGTTCGCTTGCCCCGCTAACAACAATACGAGCAAACGTCAAAGGGGCCGCCGAACAGGGACGCGAGACCACGGCAAATGACTCATTGAGACGGAGGTGGGGGCGACGTCGGACCACTCACGTGACAAATGCTTGGACGGAGAAAGGAGGAAGTGATTGTCCACCACACACAAACTGTGTCTCTCGAAGCCACAACCGTCCACAAGGAAACGCAAGCCACCGGCGCCGTGTACCATGGGAGACGGTGGACGGACACTGTGTCGTCTCGGCCGGCTCTGTCCCCGGCCAAAGTCAATTACTGCGTAGATGGATACGGGCCCCCAGTTCCCAAAGGCACGGTGGCGGTACCGCTGCCCGACATTCCGATTTGAACCCAATAAGCCCAATCGGTGTTTCCTTTCCTTCGTTGCATCCCCGGTTGTTGGCGTCCATATTTTTTCGTTTTTTTTTCCCGAGTCTCCGGACGGTACAAGTAGTTCCGTTCTATGTTGTGTTGGAAGGTCAGTGTTAGACTCTGCCTAGTTGTGGCTCTTCTCAAGTGTTTGCGTATAAATCTACGTAAAGTAACGGTCGAGATGTCGTGAAAGGGTTTCGGGAGGACTGTCAATTTCTTGTATAAAAATCGATTAAGTTGTTATGTTATTTAATTTCGTTTATTTGACCCCAAACTCATCTACCGGTGCGTGACATGAGGGGAAAAGCAAGAAACCTGGAAAAGTAGTGATATACTATTCTCACAGATACAAAATGACTATTGAAAGATGTAGTGAACTGATGTAAGAGGGTTGCTCAGAGAGACCTAATCTTTGCAAGCTGTTTATTTTAAATACATGAAATTCACGCAGAATATTGCGTCATGTCTTCTGCACACGTGTTAGGTTTTTATGCATAATTTCTTCTGAAATTGAAAGCTTCACGCTAGCGCAAAACAAATACATGCATACCTTCCTAGTACGAGCTCATTTCCTGTTCCTGTGTCTCCACCCAACGAATCACGCTCTCATCGTTTTCAAACCTGGAACCACACAGCGCATCCTTTAGTGGCCAGAAAAAAAGATCAAAATGTGATGGTTTCAAATTAGGACCATGGAAGGGAGGTGCGGAAAGGGGGGGGGACGATGTGAGAGTACAGTGTAGCAAATGTTCGCGATTGCCTCTTGGGCTTTTATACCATCAACGCTTATGTGCAGCCTACCTGCTGAACGTGAAAATGTATCAAGAATTTCATATGTCTGGAGATGACACTATTATAAAAAAAGTTGGGGCTCCAATCCAGGCTGTGAATATGGTTGGCCAGCGAAGCTCAGGTATCACCTGCAATGATTGCCCACTGCACTGTAGATACTTTTTATGGCAAGTCTTTGAAGCCTCAGAGAACTTCCGGTTTATGAAAAGGATCAACAAAGGCCACCTTAACACCACTGCTTGAGATGTAGATGAACCGTTTAACCACCAAATATTCAGGTAAACGAAATAGAACGAAGGAGTGCGATATTTGTTAAAATGTTTCGAGTACTTTTGTAAACCAACTTGCCTCCTCCAAGATGTAATACTGTACAGCCGAAGGCACATGTTAAATCTTCAACTTTGTTGTCCGTGTTTATGCTTTCTAGCACTAGTGACATAAGCAAGTACAACATGCTTGGAAAGCCGATGAGACCAGAAGTTGCTTGGGACGTAAGAGGCAGTTCATGTTTGTAAACAGAAAAAGGGTCTAAACAAAATGATTGACGAAAGAAAAGTAAATGTACTGTGGTATAACTTTTTTCATATATGAAAGACATCGTATGCTGCAGTTGCGGCGGCTGCTCTATGCCACCGCCATCTTTACCGCAAAACGCATGCGGGGAGTGCTATCTGCTTCGCATTGTTCATCAGTAGTTTTGACATTTTGTCTTCTGGTTCTCTTATTGAAACAAGTGTCAAAACCACAATAGATGATAAGGCGCTCGCGAACGACGATAAGGCGGGCGCAGTTAATGGGAGATCTTCGTGGACAACCGTCAGGTTCGGTGCTTGACATCCCAGGAAACAAATGAAAATATATTTTCTGCACGGTCATAGTTCGATTTTATCTGTCGTCATATTTAATCAAGTTCATTTGTTATAGCTAGTGAAAAGTGTGTCCTGTACGAGCAAAGTTCGTCTTCTAAAACCAAAAGTGTAATTTACATAAAGTTGCAGAACTCTAACGAGTTTGTAACTTTCAAAAGTACCGAACAGCCTTTGTCTTGGCGTATAAAATAGTAGTTCTTCTTATTTACAAAATTGTTTTCATGGTGAAGTTCTTGTTTCCCATTTCCGCCTAACAACGAATATTTTATCTTTATATTAGCTATTGCAACTTTTTTATTTAGAAATACTGGTACCATGAACGAAAAATCAAATATGCACTTCAATCTCTTCTGTGGCTCTCGACAAAGGCTGGATGGTGCGTCAGTTTACCTCATTGTAATTCATATCAGCTCCACCATCTTAAACGAAGGCATATATTCCTCAAGGCTCTATATATTCTTAGTAGATTGCGATCAATCGAAGAGTGGCGTGATTGTGGTAACCTGGAATTCAGCCCCAACGTTTCTCAAGCGCATCACTAAAAAAAAAATGTTGCACAAAATGTATCTTTCCCAAGACTTTTTCTCGCTCCTAATTGAGTCGTGTTTGCTCAGGTTTGCCCTGCTAGGCAAGTGCCCACAAAACGTACGTGAATTCGTTCGCAATCAGGACTGCGATGTACTCTATATTCTTGGCTGGTCCTCTGCGTGTTTGATGTTAGAGAAACTGGACGCATTTGCATATTAAATTTTTCTAAAATAAATTAAAAACGATGGGTCTTTCGCTCTTTCATACAATTCATTACAAACATATGACTGCTCTATGTCCCGGCCGTGCTCTCATACTGCTCCTGCTGTACTGTATGCGGCTCATTGGCCCGAGAGTTCGCCTGAGAGGACATACTTGAACGCAGTTTTTATCATGAGTACTTAATTTATTGTAAAGTGAGAGCTCCGGAAATTGTGTTCCTTGTTTCTATTCACACGAGTCACTTGTGGCGCAAGATGGAAGATTTTTAAAGATAAGCGGCGCCACTGATGGTGTTTGAGCGGAAGAAAGCGCAGAGCAACGGCAGATAACTTCAGTAGTTACTGTGACTGTTTATGTTTTCTGTGCTCTCTCCCAGTTGAAGTTATTGTAATATATTGTAAAAATGTTCGTGGAAACGCTGCGCGTTATGGAGGTTATAGCTCAAGATTGAGCTGTTGATATTGTGAAACATAACAAGAATAACAAACATGACGAACAATCTCAAAGGAGGGGGGTGTAAGCATTCAGACACCCTGCGAAGAAGAGCGGCTGAGCGAGCACTAGTGCTTGGAACGATCGTGGCGTCAGACATCAGATCAAACCTGGAACGCTGTAGCGTTTTAGGACTTTGTTTCTACGCTAACGCCGGCATGGTCAAGCCATGCCGTTTAGGCGTTTGAACATCGACTCACAATACATTTTATCATCAATAACACGACCCCCTCGAGCGGTGAGCGAGAATACCCCAGCTCTCGGACGCGAGGCGTCTACACCACTTGTGGAGATAATTAAGCACTGTTGGAGCCCTTTCTAACGTAAATAGTAGGGTTAAAAGTAAGCTACATGTAATAACCCTAGAATGGCTTTGCAAGCTCACTGGTTAATCGAAACCATTTGTTTTGTTTCTCGCCATTCCGTACGGCACTGTTCTTCGTTCTCTTCGTCGTCGACGTCAATCTCATCCAAGTCCACTTCACTACATTGTAGAGTATTTGTTCTGCGCCCATTGAAGACACTCTTTTGGCAACTTCAGATAATTAAATCGTCGAAAATAGTTTTTTTTTCTGGATTATAAAGCCCTTGCTTTTCACGTGGTGTCTGTGAGAACGCCTGCTTTGTAACACTTGCAATGCAAGGAGGCCAGGGTAGTACGACACCACTATACTGTCTTCCAGTTTTTTTTTCTTTTTTTTTCGAAAAAAGAAGCGTATGTATAATCAGATATCTGCTGAGGTATTTATATTAATATGCCAAAACACAAAGACAGACACGCTTAGGATGTGAATACATTATATGTGTTGAACATCAAGCCATATCTTTGCGTTATTGATATATATATATATATAACTGAGAAGAAAAGCAAAACCCTTGATGAAAACAACAACAACGGAGGATTTATTCTTCGACGTTTCCGGCCGGACTCCGGCCGAAACGTCAGAGATCCGTACTTACGAAGTTGCTATGCTAGGAGTTTATTGTATGTATTACATTATTACATTATATATATATATATATATATATATATATATATATATATATATATATTATAATATCTGTAATATGTGAGAACCCGGAGGATGTATGTTGTACAAGCCCGTATTAAATGTTCGCTAAAGAAACGAAGCCTGGAATCAGAGACTGGTGTGTACTTGTTTATTTCAGTAATAAATATTCTAAAAAATTACATAATTGAACGGAAATCAGAATTTAACAATCACAAAATGCTTTTGTTCAAAAACAGGTTGGATTTCTTAGGCTTATGTTTTGTATATACTTTATTTTTTGTACGGAAATAGTATTTTGAACGTTCGTTGCTTTTTCTGACGCCTGTTCATTTCGCAACCCATTTTATTGGGACATGTGTACTTTCCTTTAGACATCATCTTAGGCACTGATCATACCTCTGGAACGTGATAATTTCTGCCAAGAGCACAACCAGATAAACAACTTGGAATTTCTCTCAAGATGTCTCATAACTAGTTTTAAACAATTTCACAAACGTTCTAAAAAAATATACTTATCTAAATTCGCAACCTTTCAATATTATTTCTTAATTCAACTTACAATGCCGTTTGATGAGGTCATATATTCATTATTAAGCTTATGGCAAATATTCTTTTCATATTGGTAGCTAGACATCTTAGCGAATGTGACAACTGTTCCAGGCAGTCAATGTCAAAACGAAAGAACAACTTCCGTAATATTTATTCACACTGTTTATCCAATCACTATATATACTGGAGGTATTATTTTAAAATGTGATACCTCTTGGAAACACTTTCATTTGGAACTTAAAACAATATACACGTTAATTATGATTATATTGCGGACACGTCTTTCTAGAAAGTGATGTATGCGGCGGCATCTCGCTTTTACGTGCATTTCCAATGATCAAAGAAGGACACTAGTTCGCTTACAGTTCATCACTACGTGTGATTAGAAACATCGCGAATAATTCTATGCTTTCCCCAAGTTGGTCGATTTCATGTTGTGCGTAGTTCTGTCCCGTAGCATTGAAAAAGTTCGTGAACCATTCATAGAGACGTTGACCTGGCGGAGAAAGGGACACATCTTCTTTGAGCTCATTTGTTTGGAGTGTGATCCCCACTTCCTTGAAAACCTTCCCTATGAGACGCAAAAGACGCATTTCACCATCTAGAAAATGAAAAATACGAATGAATTAGTTTTTTTATTATTTGGAGATTAAATTTTATGGTAATGTTTTACTAGTGGGGAACAAAACGTAGGAGCCTATAATAATGAAACTGACGGTACGTTTATATTTTTCTTGAAAGTATGATTCTTATTTTCTTATATTCTTTTTCAACTAGACCTTTTTACACATGGTAGCTGGTTTGAATTCGACATGATTAAACACATCTCAAGGACATAAGAAAATTAAAATATTTATCGGGCTAGGTGGATAAAAAACGAGGGCGCAAGCGAGCTGGTGCATTAGAGACGTAATGAATTTACCCCTGACTGGGGCTTGCAAAGTACGACACAAACACAAAAGTCTTAAACAACGCTGTTGTGCTTGAGACTCCTATGTGTTTGTGTGATCATTTAGAAAACTGTAGTGTAAAGTAAATGCAGAATAGTTAGGCGGACATTTGATATAGCGATCTACAGTTTAATCGGTTGTCTATTGAGCGAACGTTAGGTATTAACTTTTAGTTCATGGTAGGGATATTTTGCAATACCAGTGTTTAAGGCACTTAATTATTAGTACAGGCCTAAATAACTCTTAGAATTAGCTATAATTTCTTATATTTATTAGCTTGATTTCAAAACTGGACAAAAAAAAAGAGTGCCTCAAACTACCTTCCCTGCAATAATGTGTAGAAGCGCGACATACTTGTGGAAGGCAGCTCATCGTTACCTTCGCAGCATGTGGTCGGCGTTTCCCCCTGGGACACGTTGCCGATCTCAATCTCGAACTCGGTGTTCAGATGATGTATATCTTCTATGAAAAGAAGCAAACATAACTAGAAACTATTAGAATAAGCCTTTCTTTGACTTGTGATTATGGAGGCGTTGAGTAATTGCAAGACAAAATGCTTTATATATAAGCTTCTCAAATTCAAGAACTCTCTTCCTACCGATCTAAATTCTTTGCTATTTTGATTAGAACCAATCCACGGCATGAAATAAATACACGACCATGGCAAGTTAAATACGCATATCCTGAAGGCCGAACCATCAAAGATAAGTTAAATAGTTAAGCGAAGCAAAATGTGAACACTCTTGAAGACCGCAAAATGTTCAGTTTAATAATGAAAGTAAGATTACTGCGAGCAATCTTCTTGATTGACAAAACATTGTTAGTGGATGATGTAGTAAAGAAGGTAACCTTCAAGAGCAGAGATTTAAATTGAATGCTAATTTGTTTTTACATATACTTATATCTAGCTTCTCTATATAATCCTTTATAAATAGACAAAGGAACCCTTTAACCCGTCATGTGAACAAGGATATCCACAATTTTTTGAATATCCTCATTTTTAATTGAAGTCTTGTTTAACTTCGTTTAAGACAGAGTTGTGCTTTTAGACAAGCACAATTTGTGTCTAGACTTGTATGTTATAAATTCTCGAAAATTACTCCAGGTAAGACATATATCATACACTGATTCGTATAAAAAAATGAATATACAATTTTCAACGTCACGCTTCTGTGTGTACTTCTCGGGAATTACTCTAAAATTAGAAGGTGTTTTCAGATTCGACAGTGAAGTAAAGTTCCAGTTCCAGAATAATTTGACGGCTAAGAGCATAATCGATCTAAATAAAAGCTAAAAACATATTACTCTTTATGATCAATAAAGCAATGATAAATCTCAATTTTAATTTTATTACTTGTGAAACGTATTCGTGCCTAAAAAGTACAAACAAAAGTTTGTAAAACATATTTTTTTAATTTATCCTCTGTTGGGTCTTTTTCAATATAGTTAAATTCTAAAAGCAAACCTGAATACCAACCCGAGTCTTCAGCGGCGGCAATCCAAATGCAGATCAAGAAAGTAAACAGTATCTTCATGACGTGAGCAATGCAAGTTCCGTGTGCCTGACCCCCAAAAAATGCAAAAAAACACACTTATTTTCGCGTTTTTTTTTTTTTGCTTATACATGACGTAGCTTACACCTTCACGTCCTGGTGTCCCGAATGAAAAATCCGTCAATGTAACCCTGTTTGGCAGTCAATGTTTTCTAGTGGACCGCTGACTGTGCCTGACTGTACGTCAATCATGTCTGATTGGCCTACAAGTTTCTCTGACCGACAGTCAAACTCCAGTCAGACTCCGCTTGTCGGCTTTCTGATGATTTCCTGGTGGCAGTCGGCCGCCGCGAAATGCCGTCAAGATTTCTTGGTGGCGATTCTGATTGTACATCGATTGTCTCTGACTGTACGTCACAAAGCTTTGACGTGCAGACAGATGTACAGTCAAAGGACGTAAAGTTCGTTCGGATACCACTATTTCGTCAAATCTATGAAAATGAAAAAAATAATCTATGCACGAGAAAACGATTTCGGGACGTGAGCCCATAAAACCGCTGATGTTAGAGATATGTATAAGGTTTAAAAGCGCAAACAGACAGGGACAATAGAAAATAACACAAACGACAGGGACAAGGCGCTACTCTCAACTGATTTATTGCAGGATCGGTGAACGCTTATATAGACAACTCATCTACCATTCACATTTCGAACAACGCCAACAGCCAATAAAACACTTTACAGGCACCCATCTAGATACGTCACTTCTTTATCTAGTAGGCTAACAGATGGCGCGCTGATGCACATGTCATTCTTTTTAATGAAGTAGGCTTCTATAATCTCGCGCTCTGTTTTTCTTTCGCTTTTTTCAAGAACGTCGTTGACTCTAAAAGTGGTTCACAGCCACAACGCTTACAATGCTCAGACAGGTGACCCCCGAATTGTTGCGTACAGCTAGTTTGTGTTCTCTGGCCCTCTCATTGAAACAGCGTCCTGTTTGTCCTATATAAACTTTCCCGCAACTAAGCGGTATTTCGTAGATGACGTTAGTGACACAGTCAGTATATTGGCTTACATGCTTCTTGGAGCACAGAACTTTCTTTTTCTAGTCATTATCGGACAAATCTTTGCCAGTTTGCAGGGCGCAAAGATTTGAGATATGACACGCAACCGACCGACAACCCTGATCAGAAGCCCGCCGAAACGCCAAACACGCCACTTTTGCTTCGCCCATAGAGGCGTCGCCGAGCTTCCATGAACGATCGCTCTCGACTTGTTTTATTTGCCCGCTTGCTCCAACCTGTCGATCCTCCCGGGCTCTACAATGTCTTATGTTTTAGTAGAATTTCTACTCGACAAGACCCAGCCTGTCGTGAGTTCCGACGCTGTAAGGGACTTTAGCGGTGTAGATGAAGACGACAAAATGTACCAGGTCTAGTGGGCCGGAGACGTGCGAACAAAGTAGGGTAGTTTCGCGTTCTACGACGCGAAAGTACCCTACATGGCAGGTGAGTAGAACTGAACTACGGCGATTTATGTACGAGTGCTTTGCATAACATGCTGAAGGCTTGACTGCATATGCAGCCGAAGCATTCTTTAGAGCGCTGCGCTCATTGTCGGAATCTCGCGCTGCAGTACTAAAATGCTCCTGACTCGGTCCGAGAGGTTTGGGCTAGAAAGTTTATACCTTTCTATCTGGCATGGGCTGTTGGCCTTACCGCTGTGTCGCACCTCATTATTATTGTTTCATGAAGAGTGCAGACAAAAAGCATCCCCGAGCATAGTTCAGATATGTCTGCTGCTCGCGTTCGTCCGTGGAAGCCAGGGCTGTCTGTCGTAGCCTGCATGCTTGCTCTCTAGCTTCAACGGAGTCGCATAGGTTTTGTGAATTAAAGTGTATACGGTCGTCCCGAAAGGTTCAGACATCGAGGGCGTTTCTTTGAAACATGCTTAGGGTGCATGTGGTCCCGTTTGTAAACGAATGTCCCTTTTGCCTGAAAAACGCAAATTTCAAAAGGGGAAAAAAAAACAAAGGTCGCGTACGCACTTTTCTTGATTTTTGATGTCATGAATTACATTCATTTTAAGGACTTGTGAACCGTTTCACAGCCATGCAAGATGGCCACCTCGGCTTGTGAACCGTTTCATAGCCATCCAAGATTGCCACCTCGGAATTTGAGCTTTATATAAAGAGTAAAGCTAAGCGCACTCCGGAGTGCACTTTGGACGGAAATGGCTATACGCACTCCGCTAAACTCGTATGAAACTAATGGTGAAATCGAGCTTTTAAGCGATGGCATAGCATAGGGGTTAAGGTGTCCGCTTTCTACGCAAGTGGACGCGGGTTAGATCCGCGGTGGACCTGCGTTTTTTTTTTATTTTTTTTCTCGAACATCTTGTTTTGTCGAGGTATTTGGCCATATTTATGAGCGCGTATAGCCATTTCGTCCGAAATGCACTCCGGAGTGCGTATAGCTTTACTTTGATATAAATGCTGCCCTTGTTGATGAAATTCTCTTGGCAGTGGCAGTCAGACGTCATCTGATGGACCATCAGGGCAGATTCCACCAGGGCTGCTGACTGGCAGTCAGCGTCCCAAATTACGCATCTTGATGGAATTTTCAATAGGGGTATTTAAGTTTTAAAAAAAATATAGGTTATCGTTCTAAAAACATTTGCCATATTTATAAAGTCACACAGAAGACTACAATTCCAAAGTAAAACAGTAGGATCACACTATAATATCGGTCACATTAACGCCCAACAATTAAATTATAAAGAGCATTTCGTATGCAAGCCTATTTTAGGAAGCAAAATCTGCACAAAAAGCGATGTTAAAAACGAAGGTGTTTAAAATATATTGAGTTTTACCAATATTCTGTGGAACGCGTAAATCGAGCATTTGCTTTCTGATTATTACAAAAAAATTACTATTCGAGCTAATTTTCTTAAAACTATCACAGATTTTATTTGATTTATAAAAATACAATATTTCCAGAACTTACCCCTTTCTCAAGAATAAAGCTATTTCTATAGAAAGAGGGTTGAGTTATATAGTTCGGAGACTGCCTACAGATGCCATGTTCCCATGGCTGGGGCGTTTCTAAGAAGTATCACGTAAGATACAATAATACTATCTTCAGCACAAAAAAAAGGAACATTTTTTTATTGAGATTAAATGTGGGATTCTCAGCATTAGGCCGTCGTAAACATATGGGCATAGTCTCATGTGAACTAAGTAGGGTGACCAGACGTCCAGTTTCGGCCGGGACAGTCCTGTTTTTGAGGTCCGCTTCTGCCGTCCCGTCTTTTTGTCCCGATAAAGAATCATGTCCCGTTTTTGCAGGAGTGCATAGTTTTGAAATTGGCACCAAGCGAGTTGAAGGAAACCGAAACTATGCCTACTCGTTACTAGTATATTTTACAAAACTTAAAGTAGGTACTTTAAAATATTTACCCAGAGAGTAAAATTTAGAACTGTTCTTGCCCACAAACACCTTCCAAATGGATGCATGCAATTGAACTGTGAGTGCGACTGTTCCTTACGCACTAGGGCTTAGTGCAATATGGTAACGTTTTGAAATAGGAGCAAATATTTCATTAAACTTTTCCTCTCAATCTCTATATTTAATACCCCCCCCCCTCCCCGGGCTGGGATGTCCCGTTTTCAACCTTGATTAATATGGTCACCCTAGAACTAAGTCTACCTCTCCGATGAACATTCTAATTATAAGAGTGCCGTATAGAGATGTATTGTAGTTGAAGGATAAGGTATTGGGCGTTGCTCTAAATCTAGTAACTCTAAATTATGTGGGCTTACAGGAAGTTACAAAAGACAATTTGTAGACAATTTTGGTTTCGGGTTAAAGAATTAATTCTAATGCGGGTTTAGTTACCATGCTGGATAGTATATACTCCTTGTGGCAATAGAGTGCATGGTATGATTAGTGCTTTTGCACTTTTCTGCCCTCAGGGGTTTCTTTCTTTGGCACCCAAGTTTATTGAAATCATCCGTGCTCACAACACCAGTCTTTCTATAATTCAACCATTTAAAAAGCAAATAGTTTTCTTTAAACATTAGACGACGTAACATATTTTAGTAAGTGGCTATAAGTATATTATGCTTTTTATTTAAAGCCACACTATTATCAAATGTTATAGCCAAGGTGTAATATATTCGGCTGTATTGATCAATTCAACAACATACGTTTAAAGGCCCGTTCACACTCTTGCGACCTCTTAAAACTGGCTTCCTTAAAACCTCTTACAAAGACAGGACACACTGGTGCCATCTATTGGGTAGCAGTGTGAACTTGGCAGTCCGGCATATTTTCTATTTCTCTCGTGCATTATCCTCTCTTTCTTGGCTCGAAAAACTTTTGTAAACGTTATAAACAAGCCTTTCTTATAGGTATCACGCACAGTTGACCTCGGAAATCCCACAAAACCTTCGCTGTTGTGAAACGCAGTTTCAGCGTCACCACATAGATGGCGCCAGCGTGCCTGTGTGTTCTCCCGTCCTAAGAAATTTTAGGAGGTTTTAACAAGTCTCGTCTCTCTCGGTCGTACTTGGTTGCAAGAGTGTGAACGGGCCTTAACGGTTTTATTTAGCAACGTCTTGTGCTTATGAGTTATGAAATATATTTCGCCGAGAACATATTTATAATTATGAACGTCTCATTGATAAGTTGTGTATACAAGTTCTATCAGTCAGAAGGCTGTCATGCTATTTAAAATTTGTGTGCAGTGAAGCGTTCGCGCATACACTGTGGTGACAGCTGCGACACCACGGCGGAGTGACGCGAGAGCCGTTCTGTACATACCTACCACTCTTTTTTTAAGCAAAGATAAAAAGTCAGCTCAATACATACGACGTTCGTCTGCAAGCTACACATGTCTAATTGAGGCAACAGCCCACAGGTCGCGGCGGCGCTCGTTTCGCCGAAAGCGGAGGGTTTTATTAAGACTTGATTATATATATCAAGCAGTCGTGATTACTCACCCATATATTGTTTTCTGACTGACTATAGACTATCATCTGTTATATTTGTGTTCATTCATATTGCTTTATCAGCAGCACTGACAAAACAATGCACCGCAATTCATACTGGCAAGGCGCGCGTCGTTTTCGACAATTAAATGTTCTCTTTCGACGAGGGGACCGCTGTCTCCATCTGACGGGTGTTACGTCAGTGAGACCCTAGTCGTATGCGAATGGACGCCGTACATAATATGACCCTTTTTTAACTTTTGGTTAAGGTATTGTTATTGTTTACACTGCAGAAAAAATAAACCATCTATGCAGCTATCTCTGGAGTAAACTGTAAGTGATACATTCAGAACCCGATATACGAGGCCCAATAAAAGCGCCAACCTACCACGAGTCAACCCGGTATACAGAGCAGGCTGCAACGCTACAAGTAAGGAACAGGCAATGAATTTCAGCAATGTTATACTCTGAGCTAACACTTGCGCTTCTACTTTGCCCTAGAAAAGGAGAATTGCCAATCACGCGACCTTTTGATCGCATCCATCAAAAACAACGGCTTAACGAGAACGCGCAATCTACCTGAGGACGATGATTATATTATAATAAATACACCACGGCAAAAATATTGGTTTTCAATCAAAGTGTTTCTTGTTTTGGTTTTCGTCGTAAAACTTTCGTCGACCGTCAGTCTCACCGTCACGAATTCACCAAATATTGAGGTCCTCCATCCTCGAGGAAGGCGTGAGGGCCGGCGTTGGCCAATCGCGACGGCGGATCCGTTATCGCGATTGGCCAGCGCCCGCCCTCGCGCCTTCCTCGAGGAAGTGGAGGGGCCCCTCAATTTGAGTGAGGTTTGTGAATTCGGCGGTCAGTGTCTGCATGATTTATTTCTAGGAAAGTAAACAGATATACACTTTTTAATTTTTTTATGACCGCGGTCAGTCAAAGCCTGTAAGGTTTCTATATAAGAAGCGAGTTTTTTTTGTCGAGTCATATTGAATCCGCTCATAGCACGATAATGTTCAGCACAAACTCAGTTTATTAATACACGTGCTAGATAACTCAAATTACAGTTTTCCTAGTGTTATATGCTTGCCATATTGGCGTGTATCGCCTGCCAATGTCTGTCTGATACATTTTTGAGACTTCAATAGTTATTAATGGGTGCGCACCACCAAAAGATAGGCGTTTGGTGGTGTCCGATTTATTACGGCATCTTCTTTACTTATTTGCAATGCGCTGAGTTTACAACAACAACCAAAACCAAAACCTTTGCATTTTGTGAAGCACCCTTTACACTTCACTGTAGTCGTTCAATTTTCCGGGGCTAGTCGTTGAAGTCACACTTCAGGTCGTTTTTTCGCTCTGCATGCTCGGAGGCAGCACCCATTCATTGTAAACCAAAAATAAAAAGTTTGAATAGCTGCAATGCACGTTTATGGACGTTCAATGACCTTTTTACCTAATCAGTATTTTGGCTCTTGGCAGATGATAAATGGGAGCCATAATTCAAAGAATCAGCTGCGAATGACCTCGATGTGTCATACGGTGAATACCCCTTATCATGAAATGCAGATAAAGTAATTCCTTCTGGCGGAGTTCTTACTGAAGAGCGATAAGCTCATTCACAAATCTGAAAACATTTTACAGGTCGTGTATTTCCTCTCAGATGCGCCGTGTGAAATGAGCCATATTTCATGCAATGGGGCAAAAATGAAAACGAATTGCGACACCCAAGCCTGGCCATTGACTTTGTTCTTCGTGGAGATAGTTCACATAAATATCGAAGGTACATTAAACATGTATCATTCAATCGTAACCGATCTATCTGTCCCTTGTAAAAGACAGCCGGGTATGTAACTTATACTCAGTTTATCTGAGAGAGGTGAAAGACGTCTTTTACGCAAAATACTGTTTCTGAAAATGTCTGATGAAGAGCCTTTTCTTAGAAATAATTATGTCAATTTTTAAATGTAATAATATTATCAGTGTTTGTTATGCCACGTGCGAATAGGCGCAATATTGAGCAAATTCAATACTTTAGAACATGAGTAAACCAAACGTTGTGACAGTCTTGTTGTCGTGAATGTTTCTGTTTACCTCAATAATGATTGGACGCGCTCTTTCAACTTCACGTTATAATTATGATACTTTTTATAATATTCGTGGCGTAAAGTGAGAGGCAGGTTATGGAATCTATAAGAACCTAATCGTGAGACGTCTTTGCTTATTCAGTCTACATCCCCCTGCATAAGGATTACGCATTACCGTCTGAAATTACTTTAAATGTTTCCCAAGCGCAACGTAATTCACGCAGGTTTTTTTTTTTTTTCATATTTCGTTAGGCTACTACAATAACAAAGGCATAATAATCCCTAGCATGCATACGTTCCTGCGCAGAAAACTTGAAAATAAAATATTCGTTGCGACAAGATAATGATTCCCCAGAAAATATTTCATAGAATCGCAAATACGGTTATACTGTTATTTTGCTCTGGTGCGTTAATTACTTGGAACCAAATTAATGTTAGTCAATCATGATATCTTGCGAGTTGCGGGAAGTAACTGTTTTAATTTCGATAAATTAATAAATAAATTGCGAATCATCATTTATTTGCAGTTTCTTTGATTCATCATCTGGTGTTTCCGACAAACAAATTTTGGGTGGTCTTTTTTTAATAATTGTCACCTTCCAAATTAAAACCCTGTCTCTATGCCATATCCCCTAAGTGCGGCCCGGTTCGAAACGCAGTAATATTCGCTGGGTGTTTCCTTGCTTGACACTGTTGGGCAGCTTAGAAAGCGTGGCAAAAGCTTGGGATGTTAGGCTCGCCGTGAATACCCAGAAATGTTAGAAACAATGTACGTATCAGTCAATTGTTGTTAGGTACTGGTAACCGTTTCGAGTGGAGTAAAACGAGCTATATTTCTTACTTTAATGCAGATCTCTGTGTACACTTCATTCAAACAAATTTGCAGGAATCATGAGGTTCATCGTGTTGCTGCTTGTTGCTGTAACGGTGACTACTTGTGAGTATTCGTATTAAAAAAAGTTTCCAAAACTTTTGCTTTTACAAAAGGCTTTAGTTTATTTGTTTGTTTATCTTTGTCTCAGGTGGACACTCTCTGTGAGTAGATCCCATTTGAACTCTGGTATATGAATTCCGATGCCACCGTGAAACGTCAAGATACTAAAAATGTGTGTTCTACCTTTTTCAGTGAGCCTTCCACCCTTATTATTGAAGGTAATACTTTTAACGTCTCGCAGAGAGTTTCACATCGCAAAAAACGATGAGAAAAGGCATAGCTTCTAAAACATAGGAAAACTATTAGTGTAAATACATACATCGATGTGATTTACAATATTTTTATTACTTATACGAGGAATCATAGACTGACGAAATTTATTGTCATACTATTAAAATTGTATTCTAATTTATTAAAATCACAATATTAGGTGTAAATAATAAGGAATATCGAACGGCAGGGTAATAAACCACACGCAATTTGCAAGTGATTTTTGGTAGCGGAGTGGGAAATAAACTGATTGTATCAGAATAAAATAAATATGTAATGCCTTTGCTATACTTAAAATTTATTGAGCTCCGTTAACTCGAGTCTCGAAATTTAGCAAGCGAAATTCGCAGGGTTGTGCAATTCTGTTTTCTTAGTACCAACTGGCTTAATGCTTTTTTTTAATGATTTGGTTATTTCGGAGGCAGGGTCAAAGGCTCTGTGAACTTCATCTGACACACCTTTTTAGTGGTACCAAGTACGTAGGGCCTATTATATTCACTGTAAATATAATTGAAAACAAATTAAAAATTGCAGTTATTTGTTACGTTCAACAGAACACTTCTGTCAAACGCTGACACAAATACAAAGATTTAGCTTTTCACAAGTCGACTATTACTTAGCACATATTGTAGTTATGCTGGAACGCAATCTTTATACACGACATACCTAACACGAATTTTCCAATCTGCTTTTCTATTGCAGATCAAGCGGATACCTCCAGTTGGCAACATCGCATTGGGTCTCAACTTGTAAAGTTGGGAAAGAGGCTTATGGGAATGGGGCTTTACACTACTGACGACAATACAGAAGCGACACAAAGCGCTGAGCTCACAGAACTAAAGTTAAAGGAGCTGTGTGAGGAGTTTCGAATAAGTGCCTCCAAGACCCAAAAAGTTAAAGAAGAAAATAAGGAAACTGACCCAGGCTATGGTGAAAAAGACGACTATGGTCATTGGAAAGCTCCTCGGTTTTGAGCACCTACATGCATGATGAGCAACCGAGATCAGCCGCCAAGTGAAACTCGACAATTACAATAAACTCAAGTGTCGATTCCTTGATATATTTTGTGTTGTACATCATCATTTGTACACATCGTTATCAGGCTCTCGACAGGTTTGGGTGCCTGGCAGCGGTGGTGTATAATACGTATGCATTTTATTGTTACTATATAATATTATGAAGATTGAACAACACGAATCATATGTGCGACACGGTAGAAATTACGACTTTATACTAATGAGTGAAAATTAAAACAAATGATCAGTGGCGGCATACGTGATCATTGCAATTAGGGAATGCTGAAGCGTTGTATTACAGCTTTTTGGTTTTACCGCTGATCTTTTCAGTTTTACTTTAAATAGCAATATGAGAACAATAGAATTCATAAATACAGCTTCCTGACAGCGTTCGCGGCTACCGGTTAAATTGTCATATAAGTCAAGTGTTCGCTGGACCTTTTCAGAGTGCACCATGAAACCGGACCGTGTGCTACTATTCTGCAGAATACGAGGTCACCAAAATATATACTTTTGTTTTTAAATATCTCCGGTAAGAGACTTGAGCATGTGCCGATTTGGAAATTCTCCAGAAGAGGACGACATTGTTTTCGTGAAGACAACAAAGGCTGGCAAAGGCCGAAATCAATAACTGATATAGATCAAAGTGTGCCGGATCTCCCAACGGGTGCATAAACTTAGTTTTCCCGTTCGCACGGGTTCCGCTTCCGCACATAAAATAAAATATCATCTGCATGATAACAAAAAAAGCTTTCGAACGTCGAACACCAGTCAGCAAGAGCCACCCACATATTCAAAATATTTTCAGTGATATCTTTGTATTGGAAGAAAGTGCAAAAGCGATATACGAAGATTGCTCCACTGAATGCCAAATGCCACGAGGGGTTGATAGCAGTATTTAGTTTTGTTTTGCTGCGCACTTAAAAACAAAATAAAAATACGAACATCAGCTTAAACCACGTGAACGAAATAAAACTCACCATATTTAAAAAATGAGAGAATTACCTTTCCGTGCTTCGACACTATGCAATCTCACTATAAGGAACGGCCAGACCAACCAAAGTGTTTGTTCAGATAGAGCGGGACAACCCACCCAAATCAAAATTGATAAATAAAATACGATAGTTGTACTACGGCATGACGTCTAGTTAGACTTCTGTTTATAGTGAAAAAAGCGCGACTGGGACGAGGACACAGAACACAGATACGCTGTGCAAGGGCTGAATAGCAACTGCAATGTTTTTATAACAGAAACGCGCGATTGACGCCGAATATGTTCTTCCATGAACAAACGCGGAGGCAAAAAACTCCACCGAACCTTAGTGCGTGTAACGTAAAACATGGTATAAAATTCGTATCCTGCTTTAAAGGAGCGGTCTACAAGACCCCGTTCTCCTGCGGCCGTTCATGTGTAGGGCAGACCGGGCGATGCATGAACAACTGACTCCGGGAAGGCCAAATCCCTTTGAAAGGAATAGCATACTCGCATTTAGCAATCCATTGCTGAGATTGCGGGTGCGAACCACGTTTCAAAAACACAGCAGTGCTGTTCCAACACAAGGACCGATTTGTCATGAAAGATAATTGCAGCATAGCATATAACAACAAAAAAATCTTCAGGTCCGTAAGCCAGTCATTATTTATACTTACGGAGAGTGAATTGATTTTCTTTTATTTCGGGTTAGCATTTGAGGTGAAAAACAAAATTCTTGACGATAATGTCGTGCCTTTGCCTGCGCGAGCATTAGCGTCACTTTCGTGTTTCTGTTCTAATAAAATTTCAGTTGCTAGTCAGCGCTTGTTCAGAGTGTCTCTCTCCTTTGTCCTCGTCCTAGTCGCGCTGTTTTTTACTATTAACGCCTATCGACTCGCCTAAATGACATAATTTTTAATGTGGACTTCTGTTTTTGATAGCGATGAAAGAATTTTTGCTATTTGGTTTACCATAACAGTAAACAGGAAAGAGGTTTGGATGAGTTTTTTATATGTGTATTTAACCCCCTTTTCTCGATCGCAATTTATATTATTGTAAAGCTAACATTTGGTCCAGTGCACTCATCAGATCAGGTCACGACTACTTTATTTTCAGCTATATATGCCCCGAAAAAACACTACAAAAACTTAAACCTCCCGAGGTGAAGATGCCCTGGTTCAAACCTCCTTTGTAAATTAAAGCTAGAGTAGTTCCCAGGGAACAATCCACGATCTTAACTTAAAATAGAGAAACCTCGTAAATGATTTCTTTTAAGTTCACGTTTTTGCATTAAAAATAGCAATCTCCATAAGTTTCTAGATTTTTGAAGCCTGTACGTATGGGTCTGACATGGCCCACCTGCTGCATTTGTGCATCCCTTTATTTTTATTACGTTGTTTTTATAACATGCGTGCCGGCATGCAAAGGGGAAGCTGCGCCAACCCCCAATATGTCTCGTCATAATGCTCTGTTCATTTCTAAGCTGAGCTTACGGCAGGCTGCTAATCATTACATCTATTAAATGCCATATTTATAAGCCCCTCATTATAAAAAAAGAGTTTTCTGGTTGTGCACTGCTTCCAAAACAAGTCTGAGAGGTTCTTGAAAAAAAATAGTGAGGTGAATTTCAGTGTATTTTTATCCCGTGAATCTGAATAACACATTCGTTTTCCCCTAAGATGTACCTAAACACGAGAAACACGAAAGATCTCCGACCAGTCGTTACGTCATAAATTATCTTTCGGCCGCCAAGCGCGTGTCGTTCTTGTGTGGGCAGCGCCTGCAATGAGACCGATCTCACTCAAGCGGTTCGGCGCATGCAGGACGCCACCGCCACTTTGGAGCCCGCAGAGGCAGGCAGCAGTGCGCAAGACGGCTTGGTGCCTCATGCTCTGCCACGCGCAGAGCTCCAGCGAGGTTGTCGCACGTGCATGAAGACTAAGTTCCCTCGATGCATTGCGGCAGTAGTGGAGTAGTCAAACTGGCCGGTGAGATCGGCTCATGTGCAAACTTCCGCGTACATTTCCCTGTACTGACACCAGTCCGGAATCTTTTTTCTGACCTCTCTTTGAGTATAGCAAGATTGCGGGCGCATAGCTTTGATAGGCGCTAAAGATGCACGAGACTGAGATGCCGAAAACTCTTTTTAGTACGTCGCGCTCCGGCAAGAGAGGGGGCTTCAGCCGGTGCTTTGAAAGTAGTTCTAGTTTCGAGCCGCGAGCCACACGTTAACACGCGAAAATGCCGCATGCGGCTCTGCGCCATGGCAGCCAGCGGCCACCCATGCTCTATATATAGGGTGACTGAAATAACCTGGCTCTATCTAAAATAGACCGTTAAAATCGATGCCTGCACGTAGCAATCTAAATTTTTCGTCAAAGGTGTATTTCACAGGTCGGTCTTTTCCTGTAAAATGACAAAGCGTAACTTCCTTTAAGTAAAGAAATTAGGCCAGAGAAACTTCCCAGGGTCTACGCCGGGCGGCGACGCAGACGACCACGCCCAGTAGCGGGAGTATTCGGCGTTCGGATTGATAGATGGCGCTATCTCCTTATCGCGACGGCTCGCGACCACCGTGGTTTATTAAAATTAACATAATATTTTTGAAATGTACCTTTGGTTGAAAAATAAATGCGGACAGTAAAAGCAAAACTTAAACTAAAGTAAAAAAAAACCGTCTGCATAACGATGACGTTTCTGCTGCCACCAGATTTCGTCTGCGTGTCGTCTGCTTTCTTTAACTGGTCGGCTGCACCTTCGGACGCTGCTACTGACGCCATCTATCAATACGAACGCCAAACACACCCCGCTACTCGACTTAGTCGTCTCCGATCGCCGCCCGCCGTAGACCCTGGCAAGTTTCTTGGCCCTATGTTTTAACAAAAAGAGAGCTACGCTTTGTAATTTTACAAGGAAATTGCGACGTGTGAAATACACCTTTGACGAAAAGTTTAGATTACTACGTTGCAGGCGTCGATTTTTACGGTCCATTTGAGATCGAGCCTGGTGACTTGGGTCGCCCTATATATATGGCGTTCTAGAGAAATGCCATAGAAACACAAGCACAGTACTCTGTCACTAGCTAACGCGATGGAGCCAAACCAAGTTAAGCCTAAATTAGGCCCCTAGGATTGCCAAGCTTATGACAAGTTAAGCGTTTCTGACGAGGTCACATTCGAAGTGGAGCTATCAGGCACATTGAATGGGCTTAGCGAAATTGGGCAAGTTGGTAAGAGTTCATCATAACTTACAGCGCAACTGGGACAAGGACAGACAGAGGAGAAAACACAGGACAAGCGCTGAACTAGCAGCTGATTCCATTGAAAGGAAAACATACACATTATGTTTTCTTGCTTTCTGCTTTCTGCTTTTCTTTTTGTGACTGCGGAGCACACAAGCTCTGAGCTCAGTGTGCTCCGCAGTCACCAAACGCGCGAGAAAAGACGATCCGACGTCTCACAACGGGTGCAGCATCAGACACGGAATGCAGTTTGTTGCCTGCGTAGGAGGCGTGCATATATAGGACAGACTGGGCGTTTCCTTAACATACAACTACGAGAACACCACAGCTTTATGAAAGGAACCGCTTACATACATCTCGCGATGCATTGCCGGGATTGAGGATGCCAACCCCTTTTCACCAACACGACAGTGATGTTTTGACACAAGCACAAACTACCCCGAGAAATGATGGAGACGTACTACCTAACACAAAACGGATCCTTTTGTGCGAGCCAGCCCACAGTGACTTTTACAAGCAGTGAGATCAGCTTTCTGGATCTTGGATAACTCGGCCGGTTCCGTGTTGAGTGAAAGAAGAAGCACCAGGGTCATGGAGGGCATGCCTGCACGAGCAGCAGTAGCATCATGTGTATGTTCTGTTTTCAATAGAATCAGTTGCTAGTTCAGCGCTTCTTCTGTGCTTTCTCCTCTGTCTGTCCTTGTCCCAGTCACACTGTCAGTGTACATATATTCTTTTTTTATTTTAGCACTTGCAAAGCGATATGTAGAGAACAGTATAAAACGCTTCTTTATTTTCTCATTTATATGGTGACAACAACAAGAAGTTGATTGCACCCCCCCTTCAACCACCTTCGAATCCTCTTGCGCCCTTTTCCAATGCCGCAAACAGAAGCTTTGTCGCTGCCAATTGCAGCATCCAGAGTCTCGCTTTTCTCAAGAAGGTCGGCCAGTTCCTCCAGTTCAGTGCCAATATTCTTCAGGCCCTCGGGGCTGCAGTGTTCAGCTTCGTCTTCCTCTCTGTCCTCGGCAGACTAAAACCACCCCCTTCGCTGAAGCCACATGCCAATCTTTTCAAGTGCGATACCGTCGGGATTTTCCCAGTGGTAGCTGTGAGCGGCATCTGAAAAAAAAATGTTGTTAAGCACGCCATCAGTTACCAACTTGAATCAAAAGCATAGGTAAAATAAATAGTATGCTCTGCCTTACGAATCAACCTGAATCTATTCTCGTTTATGTTATTAAATTTTGCAAAACCCACGAAGCAGGAGTAGTTACTGAATAAAATTCGTGATATATAATGAAATTAGAACACCAGATTATCAGGCCGATTTAAATAGAAATTTACAAAATATCAACAAATGGCGTCAAGATTGGCAAAGGGTTTTAAATCCAGGAAAATCAGTCTTTATGACAGTTACGAGGAAAAAACAATTTCTGAGGTACGACTACTGTATCAACGAGCATGAACTCGCAAGGGTAACTGAGCACAAGTACTTAGGCTTAACATTCACTTCAGATTTACGTTGGAATGTTCATTTAGACATAGTGTCCGCAAAAGCCAATAGATCGCTATGGTACCTAAGAAGAAACTTGTCGTACGCCTCACCGGACGTAAAAAGCCTCGCCTATAAGACCCTTGTTAGGCCAGTCATAGAGTACGCCAAAATAGCATGGGATCCAGATACCATCACAAATGCATTTAAATTAGAAAAAGTTCAGCGCTTAGCTGCTAGGTTCATTTATAACAAATACCGGCACGATCACTCTCCTACTGAGCTCTGCCAAATGGCTAATCTTCCAACCCTCGAGTCTAAGACGCATTTTGAAAGATTATAATTTATTTTCTTAATTATTACTGATTATGTAAAGATAGACAAAGATAATAATTTCCAAGTCCTTAAAGACGAAAAATTAAGGCACCGGCATAGTTTATACATAAAAGAATATTCTATGAAAAATTATTGCTTTAAATTTACTTTTCCCAAGAGCCATCAGGGAATGGAATAAATTGCCAAATGAAACGGTGACATCAGCATCCATTACGGCCTTCTTTCACTGCATTCAAAACGTTTTGACATGTGCGAGTAACTGAGGAGTATCGTCTGTATCGTCTTGATTACGTGCCAGCACAGGAAGTTATCAATGAAGTGTCAGCATTTTTTATGAAACCAAGCGAAATGCGAGAACTGTGTGTATTTACATCTTGTATCTTTTTGCTTTTTATCGTTTGTACCTCCACTCCTGTAATGGCCCTGTGATAGGGCTAACAGTATCAATAAATAAATAAATAAATAAAATTAAATTAAAAACTATACACCACAAAAATACAACCATAATAGCATTATTTCCAGGCACCATGGTTATTACATTTAAATTATATATAAACTAGGGCACGTGAAACAGTTACTCAAAACGAAGCGGTGGTTTTGGGTTAATAGACACAGAAGAATTCGTTGTATATGTTGGTTATTGCTTGTACAGTTAAGGTAAATAGAAGAGAATTCGTAGTTTCGTCTATTGTCAAAGATGTGCAAGTTCAGATACATCGTTTCTTTATAACTTCTGGAACTAGATATTGTTAGCAGTTTATATTACGAAACTGGTATTTATTTTGTTTTTGATAACTTCAAATCTATTCTAATTTGTTGTTACAATTCCATTGTTACCCTAGTTTGACGTGGTTTTTCGAGTGGTGAAATATATTAGCCGGGCAAACCTAACTGAGTTTCAGCTTCATACGTTCAACTCTATTGAAGTTACTAAGTAGATTCTAATTTCACGTTCCTCTACGGCAAACTAGATCCACCACCTTTTTACCCTTGTGATTTAGAATCTGGTTCTGCATTCACACGCATGCTGCTTATGTATGAGGGGTCAGATAACTGTGACGTGAAGTTCTTCACTATTTTTTCTTTGCTTGACTTATTTACGTGCGCCTCTCCGAAGGGCTGCCAGCTGTTCGGTTACACGATATCCATGAATTGATTGATTAATTGAAGATAATTGTAAATCATTCTAGAAAGATATTTTTTATAAAATAACTAATCACTGTTTAATAATGTTTCAATTGTTGAGGAATGAATAATAATATAAATATGAATAAAATAATAATCTTTATTGGCGTGTCGTCGCAAAAAGGCAACAGCTCCGCACCTTGCAGGCACAAGGTGCCACGTCTAGTGATGGTGATTATATGATGACATTATATACAAGATGAATGTGACGGTGATTATGATATGATATGTAAAAGTGCTCTAGGCCCAGCAGTGGTCTTCGCGGGGCCGCCATCGGCTGCTGACTTTAGCAGGCCAGGCTTTTGTTTTAAAAAAATAGGGTGCTAGACTGTTTTAAATAACTAAAAATCAAAACCTTTCATGCACGCCACACCGATTTTCGTTAACACAGATATTATTTTTTGTATTCACACTTCAAACAAATTGACTGTGACATAGATAACGATAAATATTGAGTTGAAATTTATTATCTCGAATAAAGTGGAGATTCGGGCCGGTTGGTTCATTGCAAACAAAAAGCGCCGAAAAAATACAGGGACACACGACGAAGAGAACAGGACAAGGCGCACTCTCAACTGAAGTTTATTGTAAATTCACACGTTATATAGCCAACAAAAACCCTGTTTACGCTATCTGCTCAGCCCGCGTTTCAAAAATTCAAACTCATTTGTAGATAAGGAAAGGGACGTGTCACTTATACATTATACGAGAATTACACGAGGCATTTAAAATTAGGACCAGAGAGAAGAAATGTATAAGTGACACGTCCCTTTCCTTAGGCCCCGCTTCAGACGGGGCAATTTCGCCCAGCAAGTTGACGTCGCAACACCAGCAACACGGGCCGCCCGCGTGCACACGCAGCAACCGAATTGCCTCGACTTGCCATCATCATCATGAAATTTGATTTTTCTTGCACTATTTAGACGCACAGCTACGGGCTAAAAACGTGTTTTTATATCTTTGAATGGCGTTGAGAATACTAACTCATCTTTCTGAAAAGGTTTATTTCCTAAAACGATCCATTTCAAACCATAACCAAGTCTTTAGCTGTCATCATCACCACACAGGGGGTGTCACGCGAAAGTATCGCGTCCCTGATTGGCTGCTGCCGCTTCAAACGTCTCCGAGTTGTTCGAGTTGCTCGTCTGTTTCGAGCCGGACCCGATCTCAGCAATTCGTGTCGATCTAGGGAAAGCTAGGGAACAACCCGCCAGCAACCTCAAAATTGCTGGAAAAGTTGCCCCGTCTGAAGCGGGCCTTATCTACAAAGAGTTTGAATTTTGAAACGCGGGCTGAGCAGATAGCGTAAAGAGGGTTTTTGTGGCTATATAACGTGTGAATTTTCAATAAACTTCAGTTGAGAGTGCGCCTTGTCCAGTTTCCCTTCGTCTGTGTCCCTGTATTTTTTCGGCGCTTTTGTTTATTATCTCGAAACAAATTGTATTAGTTTTTTTTTTACATCAATAAATACGCCTTAAAATGCATACAAACGTTTTCCGTTCTCTAACTTTACGAATTAGTTTACGCGCATCATATCTTTGGTCAGAGAGATGCCATTTGCGGACACATCGTGGTAGTGCCATGTGCACCCTTCACAGTTATTATTTTTTATATATACATATATGTGCGTTTACAATTACTCTCCTTTCTCCGGTAAAATTACAGGCTCACAGAAATAATAAAATGTGGTGCATTAACTAGGCACTAACCTCAATAGTTAGTAAGAGAGTTCTATAAAAATTATTGGAATATACTCACGTCACTTTGCCATGTGCGAGAAAGAAAAACATGTATTCTATAAGTAACGGTGTATTTATAAATGTTTCTTTAAACGTTACGGTTGCAAGAATAACGAGAAGAAACACCGGCAAAGAGATTTGCATCATGGCTGCATTTAGAAGAGATGGATAACTTCAACAACAAATGAATCCCCAAGAGAACCCCTTGGTTCCTCTTAGATATCAGGAAATTAAGGTTGCAGGCGTAGGTAATTACGCACACTCACAGTGAGGATGCCACCGTGAGCATTTTATATATAGTTTAATTTAACTTCAAGTAGAAATATGTTTTATCATATGTGGATGACATCCAAAAGACATGCCAAGAAACAATAAGGCAGAAAACGTTTTGTACATAGGATATAAATATGTATGGACTGAGGTTTTGTTTATTTCTTCTTCGCATAAAATGACGATCCAGCATATACGTAGTTTTATATGCAGGATATTCCTTTTAAAACTTAATATTTAAAAAACAAGCCGTGAAAGCTACGCTAATGCACTACGTGATGGTTAGATATATAGCCTGCTGGACATAGTATAGGGGGTTAATCGTAACGATCAGTCGGCTAATTAACTAAATATGTGAATTACCGTTTTAGTTAATAAAAATAAACAGATGGTTCTAATTATAAACTTTCTGAGCGTCCCGGAAAACCACTAGAACAGTCATTATTAGAGAAACTTGGAACACGTGAGCAGCACGGCGAAGCGCTAAATTTACCACTCGTGAAGCAGGAGCAAGGCTCCCGGTGCGATAACTCGCCCGCGCGGTTTTTCCCTCTCTTATCATCCGCGTTTTATCACGCCAGCCTTGTGCCGCTTGCACGAGTGGTAACTTTATCGCACTAAGCGCTTCCCATGACCTCACAGCCACAAACAAAATACTGATTTAGTGGTTTTCAATGACCCTCCGCACTTCTCTGATTAGAACCATATGCCTATTTTCACTAATTAAAATGTTAATTAACAAAGTCTAGTTGATTACTTAACTTTCGTGACAATATTAGCCCCAAATAATGTCCCCGTAGCCGTATAGCTCACCTGCACTAACCGCAATAGTGTCTTTAAAAAAAACACCTGTATATAAACTGATAACATTTCATTTGGAGCAATATGTTTCGCATTGAATGGATGGATGTCTTATTGTCTTAATAGATTTAAATATCTTGAAAAAAAAAACGAAAGTGGTACATAACACATACAATTTTCGCATTAAATATCTATTTGTACAAAGCTGTTTATATCGTTCGCTGTTGTATTCAATGTCGATATCTGATAAGGTAAAAGTGGTTAATTCACTTTGACTTGCCAAAGCAGCACTTCAAGAGCATACGGTCCATAGGGCTGTCCACTTGGTTGTTACTTTACTGACATGGGTAACTTGTCACGTGATATTTTATTAATAATCTTTATCAAGTTCAACTGGTGTCTTGCGAACAAAATGTTCTAATATAAATCAGAGAAGATAGTAGTTAAACACTACATTGTTTAAGAGCCCGCGTTAAGAAAGGGTGGCCGTAGTAATTCTGAAATAAAAATTTTGTTCTAGGGAAATGGAAGTTAAAAAAATAATGAAACCACTCATACACTTTCTAGTTATTCTGGATGAATGGTACGTAAAATAAAGAGAAATGTATTAAATTTGTATATACAATTTGTTTTGTAGTTTCTGAAAAGAGCAAACAATAATAACATTGCTTCTTACGAAGAACTTTCAAATATGCTCGATGATATGAAGGATTTGTTTTCACCGGCACCGATATTTGTTGGGAACTGTTCTGTGAAACTTTCGCGAAATGATTTTCTTTTATATGCGCAAATCATCGTAAAGAACAAAAGAAGCAATTCTTTTTTGTAGTAGCGCTACCATGTTGCAAGAAACATCTACGCCACAGACGTCTGACTGTCTGCGCTCCCGCCGAAAGATATATCTGCATTCAAAATATAATATGTAGTACGTATCTATTGATAAATGAAGAGTGGGCGAATGATTTATCGGGGAAATGGAAAACCATAGCGTGAATTGTCGGAAAAACCAAGTGAAATATGCGAACGCAGAAGCTTCGTGAGGTTAATGCAGGGATGCAGGCGAGCTGTTTAAGAATATAATATATATATATCATATATATATATATGTTGGAGAGTGAGCACACAAAAGGAAAGGACAAAAATAAATCTCAAAATCTACATTTTGTTTCGCCTTCTGTCCAAGCGCACCCGACGGTACGGGCCGAGGGGCTAACCATGCATAACCATGCAAAAGAACAACAATTTGCCGTCTTACTGCGCGTGCTCATCAGCGGTCCCACGCTATCATGCGTGGAGGGTGCGCTGTAACTTTGCGCTTTTATTTGGTGTGTAAGAGGTCGAGCGAAAAATAGTCAAGTCAACTGAAGGGATGCGCTCAACTCAAGAGAACTATACTTAGTTTCATTTTCAGTCCGAAGGCAGCCGATGGTATGAGTTGATGGAAATAATCATGTAGAGCAAAAACCGTACCATCATAGCGTTCGTCACGTTTCTGTTAGTGTTCCACTATCGCTGAACCAATCGTGCACACGAAAATCTCAAGGATTAGCACTTCTGACTTTGTTTGACTGGTTCCATCAGCTTGTTGTGTCTCGCAGCGCCCAGTACTCTAAGTGAAACGAAGTATAGACCGTATTTATATTAACAATATAAAACCGGGAAACCCCCAACTGTGATAAATATATACTACTAGAGGAAAACACGCTACAGCGTAACGCCACAAACGTCACAATAATCCTTCTGTCAACCACTGATAAACTATGTGCAGGGCCGAAGCCCCAGAATATTGTCATTTAAGGACGTCCATTACGTTTTACCAAACGTTACCAGACATTTCCATTTATAACAGTTGTTCGCATGTTGCACGTTTGTGACGTGCCACATACAAAGTGGGCCATGAATGAATTGAAAAAAAGGGCTGTTTCGGTGGTGCTCCGCTGTAGACCATGTCGAAATGGGATAGCATTTCGACGTTTTTGAAGCATTCATATTGCACCGAGGTAGAACAAAAATCGTAATTTCTTTTGAAAAAAAAACACAAACAAACCGAATTTATTTCAATTAAATCAGATTTATTTATTTTAATTGACTTTATCAATAAAATAAATTTCATAGCTCTAGGCGTAATTTTAAACACGACAAATTCATTGATCAATCAGGCCAGTGACTGAAATCAAAACGTAGGCAGAAATATTGGAAATTACTTTTTCTTGCTGTAATCCCCGCCAAACTAGAGTAAATATTGATACATTTTATTAATTGGTTAAAGAGCTTTATTTGCTCTTTATTTCTCTTTTTGACTTAATCGCTATAGGATGTTACATAACTTACAAGCGAAGTGGAAGGTAAAAATCAAGCTTAACATTCCCACAGAGAAGCACCCTTTTTTGCACGTGTTTAGCCTGGTATAAATCTTTCTTGCTCAATGAATATTTGAAGTAAATACAAGTGTCGGAAAGCTATGATCTAAATCGGCATGGTAATAAAGTGGTCCGATTTAAGTCGCACTTTATCTCAAGATTTAAATCACGACTTAAAACAACTTGACTTTTACTATCCACCCTATAATGCACCGATTAAATGGAGACGGACCTCATTCACTCACTCAGCCCTATGGCAAACAGCTTGCCTTGCTACATCCAGAACGACGATCGAGCTGAGCCTCAATGGACCGCCGCTTCTCTTCAGAGAGGTCCTCTTCATTCCGCCCTCTTCTTTTCTTTTTTTTTCTTGAGAGGCGGAATTGAATTTTTGGGGGTGTAATGGGACATTTGGGTTGAGCCGTCGACGTGGCGCCTCGAAGCGGTGTGTATGAGGGGGGGGGGGGGGTAGTGTCGGGGGTTAACGCGCGACCCAGTGAAACACCGGCTGTACCTTATTGCGCCCTTGAAAAGTTGCACCCTTGAAAGGCAGTGCGGGGACGATCAGAGCACTTCCAGCAATCGTATGTATTCTGTCATGGGATAAATGAATGGATTGATGGTATTGATTATACCCTTTGTATCGGGCGGTAGCTTGCGCCACCTAACCTAGAAGAATTTATGCCCATCCGCTTTAAATAATGCCATAAATTGACATCCCGTTCAATTATGTGCCCTACCATTATTGTGAATTATCGCGCTTTTCTATATCTTTTACGCCAATTTCCAAACCTCAATTTTATGTTCGTGGTCTTTTATTCCTACATTCTTCCATAATCGCCAGCGAAACCCACCACTCCCGCTGAATTCGTGGCCCCTTCACGGAGGCCAGGACGAAGCTCCGTGCACTTCAATATCACATGTTCTAGCCCCTCGCTATTATGGCATATGGCACATGTGGCTATCTTTTGATACGAATCCCTATGTGTCTTTGTTCTAACTCACGTTCTCGAATGAAACGGTAAACAGCTGATTCGTGAATTATCACACTCCTGCTTTCTTCTTATGTCCTGCTTTTTGAGACTTGCACATTGAAGATTTTAGAGCGCAGCTCTTAGGCGCCCGTTTCCGGGTGTCACGGCGTCGGCGTAAACGCGCTAAATTTAGCGCGAAAATTGACGTCAAGTGACCTCCCCACCAATTCAATTCCCCGCTACATTTTACGCTGAAAATGACGTCACATGACTTGGTGTCACGTCACCTAGGAACCAATTCAGTTTCTCCTCTAGATTTAGCGGGAAAATTGACGTCACGTAGACCTCAACAGTAATTCAGTTTAGCGGGTAAATGCTGTTGAAGTCACGTGGCGTAAATTTTTTAGCTAAATTTAGCGGAGAAACTGTGGGAGAAGGGGAGGGTATGGAGGAGGAGGGGAGGGTACGGAGGAGGAGGATGGGAAGGTACGCAGGAGGAGGAAGGGAGAGTGCGGAGGAAAGGGTGGAGAAGATACGGAACGAGGAGGAGGGGCATAACCTCCCCTCCGTACCCTCCCCTTCGTACCATCTCCTCCTTTTCCTAAAGAGCTGCGCTCTAAATTCGCGTTACAGAGATTTGTAAACGTCTATGACTTATTTCTTGCATTTTCCCCTCACACCTATCATTTCTGCTTCTTTTTACTATCTTTTCATCCACTCAAACTAGTCTGCTCAGCCCATAAATATTTTGCATGTATTTAAAAGGGCGGGTTGCGGATTTGGCTGGTTCACTTCGTGCTTGAATGCTTTCATGCATAATTGCTTGTACACTTTTGTGCCTGCC